>CM053783.1:392455216-392625216 GCA_028749045.1 Cupressus sempervirens
AAATTGGCTAAGTCCCAAAATTATAAAATTGTGAAGTTCTTCACATGGTTATACAAAATTTTCAAAATGTGGATTATTTCTATTGTATACCACATTTTGCACTATACATACTCCCCCTTAGTCTATACTCTACCTTACACGTCCTCATACAATTTTCCATACAATACACCCCCCCTTTGACATAAATAACAAAGGTGAGTCAATAAACTACATACAAGTCATAATTTTGAAATTCTACCTTCTAAAATTTCAAGATGATTGATTTGATGGTTTGAGATACAATTTAAAAAGTTTGACTTCAAATTTGAAAATTGTTTATCCCATGTTCCTTGGAATTCCCTTCATACATTGATTAGGGTGCATAGTCCATAGGATGCCAACTGTACTACACTCAAATCTGAATATGCAAACTTTTCATATGATGCCTTAACTTTAAGATATTCATCTGACTAATTTTTAGAGTGAGGTGTTCCCTCAAAAATGAAAATATCTTTACTATTCTCTCCTTTCTTAGCTCAATCTCGTCACTTATTTTTCCAATTCTACTCTTTAAGTCTTCAATTTGCACATTGGGTAAACGAATCTAATTCACAATATTCTGTGTAAGGATTAACCATGGACATAAATGAAATTTGCATGCAAATATAACCAATATTAAAAAATAATAGATCACATAGAAGAGAACATAAGACATAAAGATTCAATGTGGTTCACCCAATCCTTGGGCTACATCCACCAACAAGTCCAATATTATTATTATCCAGTGATTACAATCCGCAACTCCTTACAACTCAATACTGCCACAAGAAGCTATAATATCACCACAAATTATGAAATCCCTAACCCTAAGCCATTTTATACAAGCTTTTTTCACTTAAAAAATTAGGGCTAGAATAAGTCATCCAATAGAAAAATGGTAGCCAACACCTTTTACAATAGTGAGTCATTTTTGGCTTCGAAGGCGTTGCCCTCGAAAACCCTATGGGGGTATTATATCATGACCCTACCCTATACTATGATAGGGAGTGCACTTGGGAAACTTCCTTAGAATCCCACAAGGTGTGATGCCCACAAATCTCTATACAAATAATCTAGGGAGAAATTGTGCCGAATAAACCTCTAAGTCTGATTAGGATGCACATCACAACAATCTCCCACTTAGAAACTAATTAGACTCCACAATAATAAGCTCCCACTTGGAGATTGATCATAGCACCGCTAAACCTATAACTCCCACTAGAATATCATACCAACTTGGACTCTGATGTTCTTTTATTCTATCTATTATAGAAGACCAACCAAAGATGAAGAGGAGTTCAACTTTTCCATGTTATTGCCATGGTAAACATATCTGCTAGATTATCATATGTATGTATCTTCTCTAGCTTTAACTATCCATCATTCAAAGCTAACTGAATTAAATGGTACCATGATTGTGTTAGAAGATTGGTTGGAAACATGAATGCAGATTATATTCCTATGTAGGATTATTGTATATATGTTACTATGATGATATGTTACATTCATGACAGATTTTGTCATTGATGTCAACATAGCAATGTTCTGTGGTATCTGATAGAAGAATAGTGGAAAGATCAAGTTGGTACGAATGGCTAGTTGAGTGTTTACACTATCTAAGCTTATGGGAGATACTTCTAAGTATGTAGTATATGCAGTTAACATTAGAAGAAGAAAGGATAAGTCTAGAAGAAGTTATGTAAGTTTTGGTGACATTTGTTCAAAGATAGAGTTATAGAGGCATGTTATGGTAAACTTGTTATATCTCTTAGCAGAGTTAATAACTTTAGGATTAAGGTTGAGGACATGAATAATACATGTTGAGGATGATGTGGCTAAGCTCATTCATCATAATATTGTGTGTATGGAGAGTTATTCAAGTTGCAGGGTGGAAGATCAATGTTATCACTAAGTGAAACATGTTGTTAATGTGGTCCTATAATAATTAATTGAGAAGGTCTAACAACCAACTCAGGGAATTTTTTTATGTAATCAATATAAAGGAATGACATTTTCCTTTATCATGTATGAATGAAGAGATGTTTTTATGATTGATTATAAGCAGCAGAGAGTGCAGAATGCAAAATTGAGCAGAGCAGTACGGAAGTGAAGGAAACTTCATTACCAAGGTTTTGTTGAGTGATTTGAGGTTTGTTATTTGGATTTGAGGTTCATTACCTAGTCTACAAGGTCTATTATTGATTGGTTTAGCTGACATGACAAAGGAAAGAGGAAAATAATAGTAAATTACTTGTTTGAGCAGTGAGCTCTTCTTGTAGTTGAAATTGCATGTTTGGCTAGTGGGCTCATCGTGCATACATTGTACTACAACTCCTAAAAGGGATTTAAAGTCTCCTAACAGGGACTCTATGTACTAAATGTTGTAATAGACTCCTAACAAGGTCCATCCTCTAACAAGGAATATTTATATTAGTACATCATCTTGTGGGCATTATTCCCACCAAGGTTTTCCCTCTGATCAAGATTTTCCCTAGTCAACATATCTAGTATAATTGTCTATGTGCATTTTATTATGGTTTCTATTTACTTTGGTTGAATGGTTAAATTTGTTTAAATAAGATAAATGTTTTAATTGCTAGATAACTAATTCACCCCCCCCCCCCTAGTTATCTTGGTGGACTATTGTTTGTAACAATTGGTATCAGAGCATCAGGTCCTTGAAGATAAAGTTTAACAACATTGGGAGATCCATTGTGAACATGTTCAAAAAAGATAGTCCTACGTCTGAAAAAAGAAATTTTGACACCCAAGTGATGAAAATTCTTGGTGAGCTATTAGATTTGTGTAAAGAGCATAATATTGAGTTTTCAGATCCAGAATCCTTCTATTATATACAATGGAACAATAGCACAAATAAAGATAGATCCAAATCAGAAGAAGACATAAAGATAAACGAAGGTATTGATCTACTTACAAAGAGAGAACCATAAGGTATGAAAAATTTTGTTAGTTGGACATGTAAAGAGTTTGGTCATTTTTCAAGTAAATGTCCTAAGAGATTTTGAAAAGCTAGAAAGAGTCTACTTTCTGATAAAGTTGAAGAATTTAGAGAAAGTATGGAAAGATCCTTGAAAGACTATGTTAATGAGTCTAATGAAAAGCATGTATCAGAAGAGACAACTTTGTGACTATTATGGAAAGTGAAAATGTGAGAATTGATTAGAAATTTAGGATACAAGAGAGAATAGTTGATTATAATTAAAATGATGATGTTGTTACTAAGCCAAGGAATGATGAGGTATTTCTTGAGACTAACAATAATTTTTAGAATGAAGGAGAGAAAAGTATAGAACCTTTAGTAGAGCCAAGAGTTGAGATAGAAACTCCTACTTCAGGAAAGAATATGATAAAGAATCACACATCTGAGCATATCATCACAAGCAAAGACAAAGGTGTGATGACAAGAAGCAGAGTAAATGAAGAACTATGCTTGATATCTCAAGTTAAGTGTAAGAATGTAGATGAAGCATGTAAAGATGATTATTGGAAACAAGTCATGAAATAGGAATTGGATCAGATAGTAAAGAATGAGACATGGTAATTGGTCCCTAGACTAGCAGACAAGAATGTGATAGGAACTAAATGGGTATTTAGAAGTAAGATGAATGAACAAGGAAAAGTTGTAAGAAAAAAAACAAGATTGGTATGTAAAGGTTACTCACAACAAGAAGGGATAGATTATGAGGAAACTTATGCTCCAGAGGCTAGAATAGAAGCAGTAAGGTTATTCTTAGCCTATGCACCATAGAAGAAATTCAAAGTATATCAGATGGATGTCGCGTTGGTATTTCTAAATGGAGAATTTGAAGAAGAGGTATACATTGAGAAGATTGAAGGATGTCCTTTGATAGATAACAAGGACATAGTATGCAAATTAAGAAAAGCATTGTATGGATTGAAGCAAGAACCCAAAACCTAATATGAAAGGTTGGACAAACATTTGATAAAACTTGGATATAAAATAGGTATGGCAGATAGTAACCTATATTGGAAAGAAATTGATGATGGTTTGATGATTTTGGTAATATTTGTTGCTGATATCATATTTAGAGGAAATGATGAAGAAAGTGAGAAGTTTGCAGAAGAGATGAAGAAAGAATTTGAAATGAGTATGATAGGGGAGATGAAATATTTCCTAGGATTGCAAATTGTATAGAATAAAGAAGGAATCTTTATTTCTCAGGCTAAGTACTTGAAGGATTTACTTAAAAGGTTTGGTTTGGAAACATGCGAACCCATTGGAACACCTATGGTAACTAGACACAAGTTATCTGCAAAGGATGAGACACCTACTATTGAGCAAAAAAAGTACAGATCTATGATTGGAGGATTGCACTATCTAACTCACACAAGGCTGGATATAAAAATGTAGTTAAAATTGTTGCAAGATTCCAAGCTAATCCCAAAGAAGCACATTATGCAACAGTCAAAAGGATATTTAGATATCTAAAGGGAACATTTGAGTTTTGATTGTGGTATGACATATCTAATGGTTTCACTCTAAGGGCTTATACTGATGCAGATTGGGTAGGCAGTATTGATGATAGAAAGAGCACCAGTGGAGGAGCTTTCTTTCTCGGAGGAAGATTGATTTCTTGGTTAAGCAAGAAGAAGGATTGTACATCACAAAGTATAGCAGAAGCAAAGTATGTTGTAGTAGAAAATAATTGCAATCAAGTCATTTGGATGAAGTAGATGCTAAAGGATATAAGCATAAAAATCAATGAACCTATTCTAAAACATTGTGACAACACAAGCATGATAAATATGTCTAAGAATCCAATGTTGCATTCGAGGACTAAGCACAGTTCTATTAAGTATTATATTTTGAGAGAGAAAGTTGCAGAAAAGGAAATTAGATTGGAGTATGTTAGCACTAGAGAGCGGATTGCAAATATTTTCACTAAGCCTCTTCTCAAAGAGACTTTTGAGTATTTACGAAGTATGTTTGGGGTTATGCCCCTTCTTACATCAGAGTAGAAGATGCAAGAGAGCATCAATCTAGGGTAACAAAGCACCATTATTTTTATGGACTGAATGTTGATGCTTCTTGTATGGGGGAGTATCTATGATGGACAAAGTCATCTGAAACTCTTGTTGGATGTTGTTTTGAACAATTTTTTGACACTTGAGCTAGTAAGTATCAATCATTGCAGAGTTTGACGAAGAAATGTTGGTTGTTGAAACCTTTGACATTGATGTAAATGGGGGAGAATATTGCATGAAAAACATTATGCTAAGGAATATATTTGGTAGAAGCATAGCATGGAAAGACAGTTTCATTAAGGTATATCAATGGGGGAGAATGATTGATGAAGAGGATTTGAAGATGAATAGTGTTTTGTTGGTATTCTTGCAACTAGATGTTTTTCATCTATGTTGCCATCAATGCCAAAGGGGGAATTATTAGAAGATTGGTTGGAAGCATGAATGCTAATAATATTCTTATGTAGGAGTATTGTAGATATGTTACTATGATGATATGTTACATTCATGACTGAGTTTTTCATTGATGTCAACATACTAGTTTTCTATTGTATTTGATAGAAGAACAATGAAAAGATCAAGTTGATACGAATGGATAGTTGAGTGTTTACACTATCTAAGGTTATGGGAGATACTCTTGAGTATTTGGTATATGTAGTTAACATTGGAAGAAGAAAGGATAAGTCTAGAAGAAGTTATGTAAGTTTTGGTAATGTCTATTTTGGGATAGAGTTACAGAGGCATGTTCTGTAAACTTGTTATATCTCTTAGCAAAGTTGATATCTTGAGGATCGAGGTTCAAGACATGAAGAAGACATGTTGAGGATGATGTGGCTAAGCTTTCTCATCATAATATTGTATGTATGGAGAGTTACTCAAGTTGCAACATGGAAGATCAATGCTATCGCTAAGTGTAACATGTTGTTAATGTGGTCCTATAATAATTAATTGAGAAGGTCTAATAACCAACTCAGGGAATTGTTTTATGAACTCAATATAAAGGAAGGACATTTTCCTTTATCATGTATGAGTGATGAGATGTTTTTATGATTGATTATAAGCAACAGAGAGTGTGGAATGTGAAGTTGAGTAGAGCAATATGAAAGTGAAGGAAACTTAATTGTCGATGTTTTGCTAAGTGATCTGAGGTTTTTTATTTGGATTCAAGGTTCATGACCTAGTCTACAAGGTCTAACAGTGATTGGTTTGGCTGATAGAAAAAAGGAAAGAGGAAAATAATAGTAAATTACTTGTTTGAAAAGTGAGCTCTTCTTGTAGTTGAAATTGCATGTTTGGGCAGTGAGCTCATCTTGCATACATTATACTACAACTCCTAACAAGGTTGGCACAACTCCTAATAGGGTTGGAATTTTCTAACAGTGATTCAAAGTCTCTTAACAGGGATTCTATGTACTAAATGTTGTAATATACTCCTAACAGGGTCCATCCTCTCACAAAGAATATTTATATTAGTACATCATCTTGTGGGCATCATTCCCACTGGGGTTTTCCCTCCAATCAAGGGTTTCCCTAGTCAACATATTTGGTAAAATTATCTATGTGCATTTTATCATGGTTGTTGTTTACTTTGGTTGAATGGTTAAGTTTTTTAAAAGAAGATAAATGTTTTAATTGTTGGATAATTGATTCACCCCCCTCCTCTCAGTTATCTTGGTGGACTATTGTTTCTAACAAACAGTATGTTTCTTGTCTTTGAATGTAGAGAAGAATTCTTCACAAGATGAATGGAACTCTAGCTATTTGTAAACAAATAGTTATCCCTCTCTGGGTGTCAAAATTCTTCCATGAAGAATTAAAGCCATATCATCTACTTGACTACCTTTGTAGCAGCAACATACTCTGCCTCTATAGTGGATAAATTATTCACCTTCTGTAACCAAGAAATCCAACTCATTATTGACCCACCAACAATAAATGCATAACCTATAGTACCCTGCATGGTATCAATATCCCCTACCAAATTTGAGTCAACATAGCCCTATAAATTAGTAGTAGAACCTGCAAAATGTTAACACTTACTGGACATTCCTCTCAAATATCTAAGAATCCATTTAATTGTATTCCAATGCTCAAGCTCTAGATGACTCATATACCTACTAACGACTCCAACTACATGTGTAATATCTATCCTAGTGCATACCATAGCATACATTAAGTTTCCTATGGCTGAAGTATAAGGTACCTCGTACATCTTATCCTCCTCTTCTTGTGTCTTTAGACACATCACTTTAGTTAATTCAAATGACATGGTAAAGTTGTGCTGACATCTTTAGCATTCTCCATAGAGAAATGCTACAACACCTTCTCAATATAATCAAACTAAGATAATGTAAATTTTGTGTTCTTTCTATCTCTTCAAATTTGCATACCAAGGATTATTTTTTCTGCACCCAAATCCTTTATAGAAAATGAATGTGCTAACTATTTTTTTAACCCCTTAGTATGATCCATGTTAGACCTAGCTACAAGTATACCATCAACATATAACATAAAATAATGTAACTACCATAATCTAACCTCTTAAAATAAATACAATGATTCGAATGACACCTACTACATCCATGCTCATGCATGAAATTGTTAAATTTTGGATACCATTATCGAGGTGCTTTCTTCAAGCCATATAAACTTTTCTACAATTTGCACACTAAGTTCTCCTTACCTTTGGCCTCAAATCCCTATGACTATGTCATTTATCTCTTCATCCAAATCACCATGAAGAAAAGTTTTTATAATGTCAAGCTTCTCCAAATGTAAATCTTCAGTAGCCGTGATACTTAAAACAATGCAAATAGAAGTCATTTTAACAAAAAGTGAGAATACCTCATCAAAATCAATGCCCTTTTTCTATGAAAATCCTTTTACAAGTAACCAAGCTTTAAACATTTTCTTACCTCCATCCTCTTCTTTCAACCTATAAACCTGTTTACTCTGTAAAGCCCTTTTAGCTATAGGCAACTTACATAAATCTCATAACTTATTTTTTAGAAAAGAGTCCATTTCTTCTATCATTGCAAACTCCCACTGAATCTTAGTATCCATTTGCAAAACTTCATCATAATCTTCAAGTTCACCAATATTTGTTAGGAAAATAGAGTACAAAGTGTTGGAAAATATTTTTGGAGGTCTACTAGGCCTTGTTGACCATCTAACATTCACTTGGTGTGGTATTTTTTGTTGCGGTTGTTTCAGAGCATAAGGAACTGTTGGAACATCATATTTTGGAGTATCATCTAGAACTACATAATTATTTTATGTATTCTCATTTTTCTGCAGTAGATCTTTGTACAATACTTTCTCATTGAATATGACAACCCTACATCTTATAATTTTATGATATTCAAAAGCCCAAAGCCTATAACCAAATTCACAAATGTCATACCCAAAAAATACACATTTCTTTGACTTAGTCTCTATCTTGGTTCTATTTTCAAAATCAATATGTGCAAATGCTTCACAACCGATGCTTTTAAGAAAAGAATAACTTGCCTTCTTACTAGTCCATGCTTCCTCTGGAATACCACATCCCAAAGGAGTAGAGGGACTTCTATTAATCAAATATATAATACTATTGACAACCTCCACCCACATATTTAAGGGCAACCCAACATGCAACCTCATGGTCCTTGCACGCTCCATTATTGTCTTGTTCATGTATTCAACCACTCTATTTTCCTATAGAGTCCTTGTCCAATAGTTTTCTATCTAAAAATACCATTAGTGGAGAAATAATATTCAAATTCATGAATGCAATACTCACCACCATTATCAAATTCGAGACATTTTAATTTCTTACTAGTCTCATTTTCAATCAAGCATTTCCATTTCTTAAAAGTTTGAAATACATTAGATTTCTATGTAAGGAAATAAACCCATACTTTTCTAGTTGCATCATCAAAGAATGTAACATAATAATGAGAGCCACCAAGGGAAGATACTTGAGCTGGTTCCCATAGAACTGTATGCACAAGCTCTAATTTCTCAATTTTCTTTTTCTTCCCACTCTTCACAAAACTCACTCTCTTTTATTTTTTCATATACACAACTTTCGTAGAAATCCATACTGACATATTTTAGACTTGGTAAAAAATTATTTGAAAGAAGTAATTTCATACCTTTCTCACTCATGTGCCTAAGTCTGGAGTGCCATAGTGTTGTATCAGAATCTACAACAACTATTTGTTCTCCCTACTCAACTACAACAATTATTCCTGAACATTCATTTCTCTCTGAATCAATTAAAGTAGAAGGAACAATATGACCTGTGACCTGTACAAAGATATAAGATGCCTACTTTCACACCTTTTGCTACTACAAGGGAACCTTTTGAAACCTTCCAATTTTTATCATTAAAAGTAGCTACACAACCCTCATCAACCAGTTGTCCTACTAAAATTAAATTCCTACTCAGCCTTGGAACATGTCTTACCTCTTGTAGCAGCCAATGATTCCCATTCTACAACTTAACCTTAACTTTTTTATTTCCAACAATCTGATAGGGTTCATTATCCCTGAAATAAACAAGCTCAAAATCTTCTTGGACATAATTAATAAAATAACCTCAATGGGGTGTAGCATGAAATGAAGCCCTAGAATCTAAAACCCAAGAATCATCAACACTTTCTAAAGAAAGAAGAAAATCATCCTCTTTGGATTTGATACTTACCATATTTTCCTCCTTGTTCTCTTTTGGTTTATCTCTTTCATTGTTCATTCAAGTCCAGAATTCTTTCTTCTTATGCACTAGTTTTCCATAGTACCAACAATCTCTATGTCTCTAGATTGAGACCTCTTCCCCTTTGATTTTCCTTTTGATATTCAATAATACCCATAATTGTTTCCTCTCTCATTCATTCTTCCTCTACTTTGTGGGTTAAAAGCACTTCATGATGTAGATCCACCTGAGGTTTTCCTACAAGTTTCCTCACTCAGAATAACACCAATCACATCATCAAATTTTAGGGTATAAGATCCGTAAATAGAATTACTCACAACCATTACCAAGTCATCCCAACTTTCAGGCAAAGAACACGAAATCAAGAGAGCCCTAATTTCTTCATGAAAACTAACATTCATAGAAGATAACTAACTAGTAACCATATTAAACTCATTTAAATGATTTATAATAGATACACTTCTACCATCTTCATATTAAATAAATGCTTCATGAGAAATACCTTGTTTGAAGTGGAGGGCTTTTCATACAGTTTCGCTAGGTTTTGCATCAACTCTTCTGTTGTCTTTGTTTTTCCAATGTTAAATGTCCTTGATGGTGCCATGCATAATTGAATTCTTCCAAGTGCCTTTCTATCTAAAATCTCCCAGTCCTCTTCTATCACAGTTCCCTATTTCTTGGTTTTTCCTTCTAATAGCTTCCATAAATCCTTCTGATAAAGATAGTCCTCCATTTGCATTTTCCATAATTGAAAACTTTGCCCATTAAACTTCTCAACCTTCATCTTACCCTTGTCCTTCATCACTTCCACTCAACTGTGAGACCTTCTTGCATAGGATAACTAAAAAGGAAAAACAACAACAGTTTGGCTAAAAAAATATTGACACCAGTTTAGCTCTGATACCACTTATTAGGATTAACCATAGATAGAAATAATAGTTGCATGAAAATATAACCAATATCAAAAAATAATAGATCACATAGAAGAGAACACAAGGCACAAAGATTTAATGTGGTTCACCTAATCCTTGGGCTACATCCACCAACATAAAGTCTAGTATTATTATTATCCAGTGATTACAATTATATCTCAATACCACTACAAGAAGCTACAATATCAACATATATTATGAAATCCCTAACCCTAAGCCATTTTATGCAAGTTTTTTCTAATTACAAAATTAGGGCTACAATAAGTTTTCCAATAGAAAAATGATAGGACCCCGCAAGGGGCGCTGCCCCTTGACCTCCATACAAATAATCTGGGGAGAAATCATGCCAAATAAACCTTCAAGTCTGATTGGGCTCCATATCACAACATTCTATAACTCTACTTGTTTCCCTTTTTTTTATTTTGTGATATCTTTGATATAATTGTATGATAGAGTACACTTCAATACATGATATTTCCCTCAATTAAAGATCTTCTTAACTCTTTCATGTAAGACTCAAGAGTCACTAAGTCTCCTTTGATATTATTGCATATAGTGTCAGATAGCTTCTCATCATTCTATTCACATCATTTACCTACAAATTAGGAAGAGTGGATTTTTTACTCAAGAATATTATTTATTATTTATTATTTTTAGTTTCACGAGCACAAGATTTTTATCCCATGACTCTTTTTTTTAAACTTCCACTTTATGACTAATAGATGGTTGTATTCTAATTGACTAAGCCATTTTAATAGGATGCAAGTAGGAGTTATTTTAGGAAATAAATTTAATAAGCTTTTTTTTAAAATTTCTTGAAAATGGGTTATTTATTTTTCCCATACAAAATATAGAATAATGTAGGTCCTCATTGGAATTTTTACATTTTTTTTTTTGTCTTTTGCACTTGTGAATTCTATGCATTTTACTAACATGTTTGATTTTATAATTTGCAAGTTTTAAAGAAATGTAATGAAATAATCTAATACACTAAATAGTAGAACACCATCATTACTAATGAATTTAATGATTCTATTTGAAAGAGATGTACAATCTAATTATCAACTTCAAATTAAACATATTGCAATAATAATTTTAACTAACTTGTATCATTGCATCCACTATATCATTATGAGCTACATATTTGACAATAATCATACACTTTTCATGAATCTTTGAAATGATATTGAGATTGTACTTTCATGAATTTCTATTCTTAAAATTACAACAATTCACATAATACATTTGAATGCTCCATTTTCAATGAGATTTATTTACATTCAAAAAATTACATAACTCCCTATAAGATACAACTTGATACAATTTCCAATAAACTATACTTTCTACATTATAATACAAAAATAAAGGATAAAATTTGATCTTCTTCAATACAAACTTTACAAATATTATGATCTTTCTTTCCATAATCATCAATATGTTCACAATCTTTCCAAGCTTTATTTCTACATCACATATCTGTATGAAACCTGCAAGAACAACAAATACAATCATGGAGAGCTCGCCTCCAAAACTAGGTCTCTATGAGATCACCCACCGAGCTTGGAGAACCAAGACTAATTGGGTAACATTCAAGCACAAAATCACAATATAATATTTACAAGATGCAATATTGAACTCCCATTTTGAGCTAACACAACAAGTTACCTTAGCAACCCAATAAGATGGGTGAAGGTGTGCTTATACCATGGTGAGAAGCCAAATACATAAATCAAAATTCCTTTGCAAAGCTTCAAATGCATATACCATTACTTACATAAATTCTCCCTTTATCATCCCTAAAGTGTAAAACATTGTATTGGCACATGAATACCATACTTATGCTTGTCCCTCTTCCTTCCAGGGAAGAGACTCTACACTTAGGAAAATTCCCAATAAACCCCTTCACCTAAATTCCACTGCTACCCTCCAAAGGGTGAGTGATGTCCTTTGACACCCTTGAACATCATGCTTTCAAAAGTCAAAATGGAAAAAAAAAAAAAGTAACTAATGCATACCCAATACCACAAAACATGAACAATTTTACAATACACATATGCATTCACATCGATTTCTTGCTACATTCACAAAATGGAAACAACCATATACAAGAGATTTCTTCCATGACAATAGCCACCAACCTTGATGAAAAGCTATAGAAAATGAACAACTTGAGAAGATCCCTCTATCATTTCTTTCTTGACAATCTCCAAAACCAATGGATCTCTAAAATTAGAAAGTGGGTGAACAACCTCTTTATTTTCAAATTCCACTCTAATATGCCTCTAAACTCCTACCTTTTCTCTCATAATGATAAGCCAATTTTGCTCCACCTAAGTTTCCATAATTGATTGGAACTCCAACCAAGTGAAGATAAGATGGGAAGTTGGTTATGATTTCTTTAATTTTTGCAACACTTGGTAAATGGGATTTAAAAAGGGTTAGAAAAGTGATTTAAACATATCTAACATATAGAACTAACATGTAGGTAAGTTAATTTTACTAAAAGAACACTCTAGGATTCTTACAAACCCCTCTAAAGTCACCCTAAACTTACAATTCTAATTTCATTTAATTAAATCCTTCACATGACAACACTATGCAACATGATTAAACTTAGGCATTCCAAATTGATTTAAATAAAGGTTGGGTATTTTTTCCCAATATCTCAATTTGACTTTCCACTATACACATAACATCACAAGTTTCAAGTGACACTATAAAATATAATTTACATTACGCATGACAAATAATTTTTCACAAAATTAATGTAATCTAAAACACTCATTCACATTTTGTTCACAAATTAAAATACTAAACAACAAGGCTAAGTCTCAGTTGACCATAGATTTAGTCTCAATTCTCTGAATTTACCATGGTTATTTTCCTACACACTCAACCTGCATATTAGTAGTCCAAGATAAAATCACATGCATATGTATTAAATCAATTCTACATTCATAACTTAATCACAATATTAACCATTTCTCAATTCAAATTTTCAAATAATATTTTCTATATCTAAATCAAGGTGCATCACTAAACCAAACATGATATAATTCATCTAACAGCTTCATTAAAACATGTGCATTAATATAAATAATCACCAGTCATCATAATAAGTCCTAACCATCATGAATAAGAGTCATAAAGTAATAATTCCATGATATCCAATAGTCTGAATAACTCTACAAATAAGTCTAGAATATAACAAGGTCTCAAATATAAAGTATCCAAAATGCAAATAAACAACTATGAAATGATGGGTCGAGGTGAGGCCTCATAGGTTAAGAGATTTACATATATGACTATTAAATCAATATTTTACAAGGATTTAGAAAAACTACTACAACAGTTCAACAATATCACCAATAACATTTATAATAGCAACTTACTTGGCTAGATCCCTTTTCTACTCTATAATTATCACCTTTTGTGATAGATGTACAAATCCTCTCTATTACGTCCTCAACCCCGATATCTATCTTTTGTTATGTCTATTTTCCTTTAATACATTACTCTACACCTAGCTCTTCTCCTTAACAATAATATTGTTCTCAAGAACAGTGATCAACCAACCTTCTAATCTCTAAATTTTTTCTGCACTACTCCTTTTATAGTTTTTCTTTTGTCATTTTTCTATTTGATCAAATTAGGGTTTTAGAACTTTCTAGATTTTTCTCTGATTGCAATCAACAGTTAGAAATATATATTCTTTCATACTTTATTATCATTGGTTCTTCCTATGTTGAAATCAGTAACAAATAATTCAAATTCTTCAAGAAAACCATTTCAAATCTTGACCTTGATCAATGTAAACCACTTCTCCCACTTGGTATGATCATGATCCATTATATTCTATGCAAATTAAAACTTTTATCTTGCCATTGTAACACTTTGTAAATATAGTGTTCTAATATACTATTTCTTGGTGCCCATTTTCTCAGTAAACTCTAACTACTCGGTGTTGTCTTTTCTTGACTGTTATGATCGGTACATTTAGAATGACTTGGTAAATACTTGATCTCAGGTATACTTAGTAAACTCACTTATCTCCTCCTTCATTTTTCAAGCAATATGGTATCTCAATTTCTATGCAAATTTTGAGACTAATAGGCACTATGATTGCTTGTAGAAGTAACACATAACTCAAGAATTTATCCATTTGAGAGTGTTGTCATGTCCACTATTATGTCAATGTTTGAAAGTGGAAAATCATCCTCAGGGAAAGCTTTGCTTAGATCTTGGAATTCAGTGCAAACATAAATGGACTTATCATATTTAGAGATATCTATAATTTTTGAGATCCATTCAGCATAATCAATTACTCATATGAATCCAACACTAAGAAGCATAACTGCATTTCTCAATCAACAACTAAAATTGAGTATTTTGCAGTAGTAGTCAATTGCTCAAATATCATATGGATCAAGCAATTGTTGAAAGGAGAAGGAAGATTTTTCTCATCAAGTTGTTATCTATTGTGATAACATTAGTGCTATTAACATATCAAAGAATTATGTAATGCACACGGAGACTAAGCATATTGCTATCAGGTTCCATTTCTTGAGAGAGCTAGTTCAAGACAAAGAAGTGAAATTAGAGTATGTTAAAACTAAGGAGAAAATAGTTGATATATTTACTAAAGATTTACCTAAAGATGCTCATGAATATCTAAGAGGTAAACTAGGTCTGATTCCCCTAGATAAAGCTACTTAAGATAAAATAGTGTTCTACATCAAATGTGTTGATTAGACTATCTTATAAATTGATGCCGACAATCCTACTTTATGAGTTTCCTAAGGTAGTAGTAAGGAAGAAGGATAGAATCATTTTCTATTAGTCATACACAAATGATAGTTGAAGAATTTAATACTAGCATAAAGATATCTACATGGAAAATATCTATGAGTTAAAATTTATTTAGCATTATTGTCAAAGATGGAGAGATGTTATGAAGAAGTTTCCATAAGCAAGAGGGAGAGATTACTAAGAGGGAGAAAATGAAAGGAATTTTTTCCAATGGTATAGAAGAATCTAATTGATTTCATGATCTGGTATAATAAAGGAAGCATATGTGTTGCATATCAGACCTACATGGATAAGAATCATAATGAAATTGAAGAAAGAGATTGTTGGACAAAGAGTTGTGAATTAGAATGAAACTAAGGATATCAATGAAGATCTGATAATGTACAAAGAGGGAGTTTTCTTGATTCAGTACATGTTTTGGATTGGATGGTAAATATAGGTGTTTTCATCAATGCCAAAGAGGGAGATTGTTGGACACTACAATTAGAACAATTGTTATGTTGTCATTGATGTCAAACCTTATTGGTGAGACAATTTTCTATTTGAATGATGAAGAGGATTTGAGAAGTTTGTCATAGCAAAAGCACCTAAAGGAAAGGTTGAGTTATGAAGAGGAAACTACAAATGGATACTTGATTAGTTGGACTTTGACAAGATAAAGTGATTTTTTAAATCATGTTATAAGTGGAGTAGAAAATTGTACTAAAGCCTTAAAGAAGTGATCAAAGATAGACCAAATGCATAGGCTTGACTGAGAAACATAGTAGAAGATTAAAGAAATTAAAGAATATTTTGAGTGATGCTAGTGTCGACCAAGCCATAGTAAGTGCCAATAAAAAATAGTGTTTCCTAGGCATAAGTATTGACTAAGTGAAAATATAACTATCGAGCAAGAAATCTAGTAGTAACCATATAACCTAGTGATGAATGAGTATCAAAACATAGTTTTGGCTGAGGGACAAAATTTTAACGATTTATGAGAAATTATAATTTCTAGCTGACAAAGTTGATTTCTTGGAATATGGAAAGCATGTTGAAGATAAGGATGGATGACCTAGAACATTTATTTGTGCATTTCTATGTAAGGATTCATGAATAAGTTTCTAGAAAAGAAGAGGATGAACAAAAGGGTGGATAGATTCATTACATGTGTTGAATATAATCATAACCCTAAGATCTATGGTGGTGTTTAAGAGGCAAAATATCAGAATTACATATTTAAGGAGGTATAAGGGCTAACTTTCAAAGTGGTTAAAGGTTGGAACTGTAATTGATGCTATTGACTAGAGAACTTAAGCAAAAGGCTGAGAAGAGTTGAGAAGAGGTGAAGTGTGATTGCTTGAAGCGTTTCCAAGTGAATCAAAGACTAAGATGAAAATGAAGGCCTATTAGTGGATAATCTTGTGAGCCAAACTAATATCTGTGTTAACTTCTAACTATTATACCAGTATTTAAATCTTTTAATCAAGATTTACCTAATAGTAATATGTAAATCCTTTAATCAAGGTGGTATTCTACTAGAATGCGCTAAAGTCCTCTAACAAGGCCATTCCTAACATGGTGATTAAATACTTTAACAAGGTCACATTTAAGTGTGTGTTTTGTAACATTTAACAAGGTTGACTCCTAACAGAGCTCACTTTAGAAGAGTTAAAAGTTGGTGACATGTTAAAGGTGGTTTTTTCCAAATTGGGTTTCCAATTTAAATCTTGGTGTCAAAATTATGTGGATTTTATATGTGATGATTTACTATTAATGTTTACACTATGAAAGTCTATTATATTTAGGATATGGACTACTAGTTGATGTTACTAAAAGTTGACTATAAAGGTCAAACTATTAAATGATAAGATCTAAAGTTGTTTAAGTGTTTATTTATTGAATTGGTACATCTGGACCTTGGATAACTAATTCACCACCCCTCTTTTTTATTCTAAACATTCTAACAATTGGTATTTGAGTTGTGGTGCTTGTAGAGAAAAGTTTGAAGGTACTTAAAGATAAAGATCAAGATGTACAAAAAGGAGGTGCCAAAATTGAACAAAGAGAAATTTCTTGCATGGAAAAGATTGATGAGGTTGCACATAGCTAGAATTGGTGATGTTACACTAGAGTTTGTGGATAATGCATATGTGGAGATAACAATAGGTCCTCTGAACACTCAACAACTAAAAGAGAAGCAAGAGTACAATCAAGAAATATTAGAGATTGCTTCATGTCTAAGCTATGCTAAGTTTGATAACATAAAATAATGCAAGAATGAAAAGGAAATTTTTGATAAGCTAAATACCATATGTGGAGGAGATGATAATGTCATGAGAGCCAAATTAGAAAGCTTGAGAGGAAAATTTGATGAAATGAGAATGACAGAAGGTGAGAATATAGTTTAGTACTATGCAAGAATCAAAGAAGTCGTTAATGTTATTAGAGGTGCTAATGGAAATATTGAGGATGAAATATTAATAAGCAAGGTATTGAGAAATTTACTTTATATTTATGCTATTAAGTTTTCTACGATACAAGAACTAAAATGTGCTCCACGTACTGCCCTAACCCTAGAAGGTGTGATTGGTAGGCTTACTACTTTTGAGATGTCTAACCTTGATAATTACACTCCTACTACTATTGAATCTTCTTTTAAATCACAACTGGTTCTTAGCAAGAAAGGAAAAGGAAAACATGTGAAAATTTATAGTGACACTTCTAATGATGAACTCGATGAACTTGAAGCACTAATGACTAGAAGATTTTCAAGAGGGAAAAGAAAATGAAAAGGTATACTTCCTAAAATATGACTTTCATGTCACAAAGTTGGTTGTATTGCTACAAGATGTCCTAATAGAGATGAAAAGGATGATAAGAGAGAAAGAAAGTACAAAGGGAGAAGAGATGATTAATAAAACAAGAGAAACAAGGACTACAAAGATAAAAGTAAGAAATCTTGCTACATTATTGAAGAAGAAACTAATATTAAATCTAAAAGTATTGATGAAGAAGTAGTCTATGTTGCTATGAAAGAAGATTCTGATGAAGATGAGAAAACTACATTAATTTTATATGTGTACAAGAGTGATAGATGGATAATTGATAATGGTTGTTCAAATCAAATGACTAGCAATAAAAGTAAATTTCAGAACATTGGACCATACAAGGGTGGTTGTGTTAAATTTGGTAATGGTGTACCATGTCTTGTTAAAGGTAAAGGATCAATACAACTTACTAATAAGATCAAATGTGACAATATTTTTGGGTTGAAGGTCTTAACTATAATCTATTGACTATTTCACAGTTGAACAAATCATGTTATAGAGTTGAATTCCATCACAGAAAGGCAAATATATTTGATATTGATGGTGAACTAATTGGAAGTGGTGATCAAACAAGAGGTAACTTATTCTATCTATATTTATCTAGTGATAGATGTTTGTTTGCACAATATGAAGATATTTGGTTATGGAAAAAGAGGTTATGTCATGTAAATTTTGAGAATTTGGTTAGCAACAATAAGATGAAAAGAGTAAGAGGTTTGCCAAAACTGAAGAAACTTGATAATGTTGTGTAAACAATGTCAATTGGAAAAATGATGAAGTCTAGTTTCAAGAGATAGACATATTCATCTGATGATATATTGGAATTGGTTTATATTGACTTATGTAGACCTATTGGTGTTCAAAGTTATTGTATAGACAAATATTTCATTCTATTTGTTGATGACTACTCTAGAATGATGACTGTGATGTTTCTTAAAGAAAAATTTGATGTTTTTTAGTTATTTAAGTGGTATTTGGCGAGAGTTGAAAAGGAAATAGGAAAGAGTTTGAAGTTCTTGAGATTTGATAGAGGTGGTGAGTTCATTTCTAATGAATTTGACATATTCTATAATGAGAGAGGAATCAAAAGATAAATGTTAGTACCTAGAATTCCTCCTCAAAATGGAATAGCTAAAAGGAGAAATAGATTAATCATGGACTATTCTAGAACATTGACGATGGAGAAAAATGTGTTACAGGAATATTGGAGAGAACTGATAAGTACAATTATTTATACTTTGAAAGAGTGCAAGTCAAGAAAGGTACAAATGCTACACCTTTTGAATTATGGTATGGGTATGCATCAAATGTAAAGTGTTTTAAAGGTTTCAAAAGAACATGTTATATACTTAAGGATAATAGAAATGAAAAACTCAATGTTAAAAGTGATAAAGGTATATTCCTAGGTTATTCCACTAAGATCAAATCTTATAAGTATTTTAACAATAACACTAACAAAGTTATGGAAAGTGCAAATGTAAAAATTGACAAATATGCAGAAAAGAGTGAAGTTGAATGCAAAAAAGAACCTAAAGACTAAAGTTCATTCATATATGTGAATGATAGTGCTCCTAGAACCCCACTTGAACAAGGAAAAAAAGTTTTAAATCAACTAAAGAATGGAAATACCGAGTTGCAACAACTAGTTGCTGAGCAATAGATTGTCGGTGCCAAGCAAAAACAAAACAATGTTGTGTCATAGGTAGAGGAAGTCAAACACCAAGAAGATATTGTCGAGCAAGTTGAACATGAACTAGAACTTGAATCAGAGAGAGATGATGAACTTGAAATAAATTTTCAAGATGAGCCTGTAGAATATCAAAGAAGAAAAGAACCTGTACTATACAAATATGTGAGAAGACATCATGCACATGAGAAAATTATTGGAGATGAAGAATTTGGTGTTATGACAAGGAAAAGACTTAGAAGTGATATATTCTTACTTTGTGAGTTTGAGCCCAAATTTGTAAAAGATGCTTTAGAGAATGAGGATTGGATACAAGAAATGAATGAAGAAATTGAGCATATTGAAAAGAACAAAACATGGACACTGGTACCTAGACCTAAAGAAAATAATGTTATTGGAAGAAAGTGGGTATTTAGAAACAAGCTAAAAGAAAAGGGTGAAGTCATAAGGAATAAGGCTAGCCTGGTATGCAAAGGATATGCACAATAAGAGGGTATTGCCTATAAGGAAATGTTTTCTCTTGTAACAAGACTAGAAGGAGTTAAAGCACTACTTGCATAATCTTCTTACAAAGGATTTAAGGTATATCAAATGGATGTCAAATTTGCATTTCTAAATGGGATACTTGAAGAAGAAGTATATATAGAACAACCAGAAGGATTTTTTGACCCCAACAATAAGAATATAGTATGTAAGATGCACAAGGATCTATATAGTTTGAAACAAGCCCCTAGAGCATGGTATGAAAGATTGCATAACTATTTGGTGAAGATTGGATTTGCAAGAACAAATGATAATAGTAATCTATATTTAAAGACTTGTAAGAATGATGAGGTATTGTTATTTGGCTTTTTTTTATGATATCCTATTTGGAGGCAAGGAAGCATTATGCAAATCATTTGCTGATGATATGAAGGAGTTTGAAATCTCAATGTTTGGTGAGATCAATTTTTTTTTGGTTTATAAATATATCAAATGAAGTAAGGCATCTTCATTAATCAATCCAAATTTATCAAGGAGATATTGAAAATTTTTGGAATGCAAGATTAAAGACCAGTTAGTACACATATGTCCACTAGACATAAGTTATCTAAGAATGATGATTCTACTAATGTGAACCAAATATTGTGTATATCAATGATTGGAAAACTACAACATGTTGCTCATAAGAGACTTGATATTGCATTGACAGTTGGGATAATTGTAAGACTTTTTGCAAGTCCCAAGGAGAATCACATGATGGTAGTGAAAAGGATGTCGAGATATCTAAAAGGAACAAAAGACTATGGATTGTATTGAAAGAAGAATGATAAGTTTGAACTAAAGGTGTTTATTGATTCTAATTGGGTAAGAAATGTTGATGAAATCTAGGAAAGAGAATAGTTTCATGGCCAAGCAAGAAGTAGAACTATATTTCTCAATCAATAGTTAAAGCTGAATATGTGGTAGCAATAGTAAATTACTCAAGTATCATATGGATCAAGCAATTGTTGAAAGCTGTGAAGGAAGAGATTAGTGATCTAGTTGTTATCCATTATGATAAAACTAGTTCTATCAACATATCAAATAATCTTGTAATGCACATAAAGACTAAGCATGTTGTTATCAAGTATCATTTCTTGAGAGAGCTAGTTCAAGACAAAGAACTAAAATTGGAGTATGTGATCACTAAGGAGAAAATAACTGATATATTCACTAAATATTTACCTAAAGATTCTCATGAATATCTAAGAGGTAAACTAGGGGTGATTCCCTTGGACAAGGCCACTTAAGCTAAAATAGTGTTCTACATCAAATGTGTTGATCATACTATCTTACAAATTGATGCAAAGAGTCCTACTTTTGGAGTTTCCTAAGGTAGTAGTGAGGAAGAAGGATATAATAATGTTGTATCAGTCATACATAGATGGCACTTGAATAATTCAATACTTACATAAAGATATCTACAATAAAAAGATGCATGAGTTAAAATGTCTTTGGCATTGTTGTCAAATAGGAAGAGATTTTGTAAAGTAGTTACCATAAGAAAGAGGGAGAGATTACTAAGAGGGAGAAAATGAAAGGAATTATTATTAGCAATACAAAAGAAACTGATTGAATTCATGATCTAATATGATAAATGGAGCATATGTGTTGCATATTAAAGTTGCATGGGTGAAAATCAAAATGAAACTAAATAAAGAGATTGTTGGACATAGATGTGAATCAGAATGAAACTAAGGATATCAATGAAGATCTGATATTGTACAAGGAGGGATTTTTCTTGATTTAGTACATGTTTTAGATTTCATGGTAACTAGAGTTGTTTCCATCAATGTCAAAGAGGGAGATTGTTGGAAACTACAATTGGAACAATTTTTATATTGTCATTGATTTGTGAAGAAGTTTCTATGTAAGGATTTGTGAAGAAGTATCTAGAAATAAAGAGGATGAACAATAAGGTGGATAGATTCAATATATGTGTTCAATTTGATCATAACCCTAAGATCTAAAGTGGTGTTTATGCAGAAAAAGATCAAAATTACCTATTTAAGGAGGTAAAAGGGCTAACTTTCAAAGTGGTTGAAGGTTGGAGCTATAGTTGATGCTATTGACTGGTGAATCGAAGCAAAAGGTTGAGAAGAGTAGTGTGATTTCTTGAATGGTTGCCAAGTGAATCAGAGACTAAGATGACAATGGAGGCATGTTAGTGGATCATCTTGTGAGCTAAACTAAGATTTGTATTTGCAAAGTGAGTTGTATTTGTCAAATCAAAACCTGTTGTTACTTTATTACCATTGTATCGCTATTGGAATCCTTTAATCAAGGTGGCATTCTACTAGAATGTTCTAAAGTCCTCTAACAAGGCCACTCCCAATAGGTTAATTAAATTCTTTAACAAGGTCACATTTAACAATGTGTTTTATATCCTTTAAAAGGGTTGGCTCCTAATAGAGCTCATCACAGAAGAGTGAAAAGTTGGTGACATATTACTGGCTTTTTTTGCCAAATTGTGTTTCCATGTTAAATCCTAGTGTCAAAATTGTGAGGATGTTATATGTGATGATTTACTGTTAACATTTATATTCTGCAAGTCTATTTTATTTAGGATAGTGGGTTGCTAGTTGATGTTCTAGAAAGTTGACCATAGAGGCCAACCTATTAAATGATAAGATCTAAAAAAAATTAAGTTTTTTTATGTTAAATTGGTACATTTGGACCTTGGATAATTGATTCACCCTCTCTCTCAGTTATTCTAAATATTCTAACATTAGAATGACTTGGTAAATACTTGAGCTCAGGTATACTTAGTAAAGCTCACTTGTCTCCTCCTTAATTTCTCCAACAATATGGTATCTCAGTTGCTATACAAAATTTGACACTAATAGCTACTTTGATTACTTTTATAAGTAACATATAACTCAAGAATTTATCCATTAGAGAGTGTTGCCATGTCCACTATCATGTCATTGTTTAAAAAGTGGAAAAGCATCCTTAGGGAAAGCTTTGTTTAGATCTTGGAATCCAATGCAAATATGAATTGACTTATCATATTTAGAGATAGCTATAATATTTGAGATCCATTCAGCATGATCAATGACTCATATGAGTCCAACACTAAGAAGCTTTTCTAATTGTTCCTTTATTAAGAGAGCTATGTATGGATGCATTTTTCTCAACTTTTTCTTAATAGGTTTTACATTAGGAGCTATAGATAAATGATGCATAATGAAATTATTGTCAAACCCTAGCGTGTTTTATTATGTCCAAGAAAATTTAATCTTCTTTTGCACAAAGAAATCTATAAATTTCCTCTCTTTTTTGACAAGGACTAAGTTAAGTGAATGGTAGAGGGAGTCTTTGATGTTCTAACATTAATAAGTTGAGTTGGGTCTACCAAGATAGGTTTTCTTTCTTTAAAATAGTTGGGTAGAATATCAAGTATTTCATCCTCAGGCGCCTCAGGGAGGTTTCCACCCTTGGGTACATTTTTTAATTTGTACTCTTTTTTAGCTCTAACACTACTACAAATTAGTTTTTTCCATCAAAGTGCTTGTTGTTTTCCATTTTTATTTTTATTTTTTTTACTAAGATACTTAATGTTTTATTCATTCATGTTTATAGAAAGTTCATTAGTGGAAGAGACTAGAGGCTCACCAAAATTTAGGTAGCAGACAATATCATAATTATTTTGGAATGTTAGG
The DNA here is from genome assembly GCA_028749045.1 of Cupressus sempervirens. Taxonomy (NCBI): domain Eukaryota; kingdom Viridiplantae; phylum Streptophyta; class Pinopsida; order Cupressales; family Cupressaceae; genus Cupressus; species Cupressus sempervirens. Next base: position 392,479,360 of record CM053783.1, read on the forward strand.
AGCTTAGGTTTTTGGTTTTGTTTTGAACAATCAATAAGTTCAACATCCATCAATGAAAGTGAGGTGGAGGGTTCCAAAGTATTGATATGGTAGGAACCATCTTTGGTAAGAAGCAATTTAGGTCCTAGAAGGTTTTCTTTACATATACCTAAATTTATTGGTCCCCTAGCATGGTCAACATCATCAACAATAGAAATATATAAATTTGACTTGTTAATCCTTATAGGTGACTTGTCTTCCACCTTAGCTTAGTAAGCATAGATGTGTATAACATCAACCCCTAATTCACATGAGAGAAAATCTCATTCATAATTTTTTAAGTCTATACTACAGATCCTCTCTAGAAAGCATGCAATTTTCTTGTGAATTCATTCTCTACTAGGATCCTCAACATCTGAATCATCATTCAACAGGATGTGGAAGCTTCAAGACTATGATCAAGAGGTGATCTTTTTCATTTAAAAGGATAGAAGTAGAAGGAACAAAGTATTCATAATCTTAAGTAATAGTGTTGATAGGTAGAGTTTCTTCTTTACATTTACCAATGTTATCAGGTTCTTGATAAAAAAAATAGGTTATTTATTAGCATTGGAAAATACCAAGCCAGTGGCATCTCTAAATTTACATCCATTAGTATGACCCAGAGGTTCATCAAGAATATTATTCTATCACTCAAAGGATCATGGCCTAGATAAACTATATTAGCAAGAAATGCATATCCTTCTCCATCCTTCTTTGGGGAAATTTCAGCAGTAAGTGTGACCTATTTAGGAACCTCATTGTGGTATATCCAATCTTTGATAGCCCTGCCTTTACTCTCATCTTCCAAACACACCAATAATTGAACAAAACTACCATAAATACTCATAGCGAGAGATGTTGGATTCATGAGAATGTGGAAAATCATGAAGAGTGGAAATAGAATCAACGTGATACTCTCCCATCCCAATATTCAATAGTTTTAGTTTTTTCTCACATTCTAAAAGCATATTATTAGTCTCTTTAATGGCTCTATTATGTGCTACCAAGGATTTAGTAGTGAGAGCATTAATATACATAGAATTATCCCCAAGAATAGAGAGTTCAATACCATTCTAGGTGAATTTTATGGATTGATGGTAAGTTGGGGGCATTGCTTGCATATCATGAATCCAAGGCCTTTCTAGAAAGATGTTATAAGAAAGAGGTGTATCTAAAACTTGAAAGGTAAAATCCTTTTCAAATGGTCCCACTCAGATAGGTCAAACAAGAAGAGCTTTAGAAGATCTCTCTTCCTCATCATATGCCTTGATAGTGATTTTCCTTCTAGAATCAATGGTGAACTATGATACACCCAATTATTTAACCAAATTTTATGTATAGATATTCAACCCTACACCTATATCTATCAACACATACTTGACATAGGCTCTATAGATTTGGGTTTTGATGTGTAAGGAAAGGTTGTGTAGATGGATAAGTGATTTATAATTCTCTTCATAAAAGGTGAGATAGTGAGGGATAGAGATGTGGTTAAATATGGTCTTTAATTGATTGGCATAAATATCTTTAGGGAAACAAGTTATGTGCTAATATTTCTCTAGGATCTCCTTATGAGTAGGGGATAGTTATAACAAATCAAATATAGAAATATGAGTAGGTGTCTATTGCAACTTTTCTACTAGGTTATAGCTTGACTTGGAAGAGGTGGACACTTTCTTGGATGAAGTCCCTAGTTGTTTTGATTTTGACTTATTGGAATAACTAGGACCTTTAAGTATGACCTTGGATTGACTTCAAGTTACAATATTCAACTTCTCAGTGTATGATGGTGAATAAACTTCTCTAAGGACGATCAAAGGTTGTTGTTTTCATGTTCTTTTGGTTTCAATGTCATGAAATCATTGATCATGTAGAAGATGAACCAATACCTCTTAAGATAATCCTAGGTGGTTCATCAACATCTAATTCATAGTTGTCTTTATCACCTTTAGTTCTAACTATGTGTATTCTCTCATCAATGGTTTCAAGCATGTGTATGATGTTATCAACACTCATATAGGTATAGTTGACCTTAGCATCCCCATTTTTATTTTTAGACCTCTTTTCTTGTTCATACTTAGGGAATGGTTTGGTGTAATATTTTTGAGAATAATTAATCAAGAAGCCATAAAATCTAACCTTATTATGTTGGGATTGGCAAGAGTGGGAGCTAATGCAATTGATTTCTTGATCTCTTCAAAAATGGCTTTTCCCTCCTTGGTCAAAGTACACACCATATTCATCTTCAACATGGTTCAAAGAGGCTTCTTCATGGAAGTAAGATTAGGGATGAATCTTCTCACAAATTTGACTCTACCAAGAAAACTTTGCAATTATTTCCTGTGACTGGGAAGTGGGAGAGACAGAATTGCTTCCTTCCTTTCCAGATCTATCATTAGCCCACCTCTTGACATAGTAAGTCCTAGGAGCTTTCCTTAATTAGTGGTGAACACATTTTTTTGGATTTAGAGACACATCATACTCTCTACATTTGATGAACACCTTCCTCAAATGATGAAATTGATCTATTACATGCTTCAAATAGATAGTTATATCATCAATACATATCAGCACAAAATTTTCCAACACACCTTTAAAAGCCATCTCCATTACTTTTTCAAATGCAACACCTGCATTGGTTAGTCCAAATGGCATTTTATAATAAGCATAATTACCCCATTTAGTAGTGAAGGTTGTCTTCTATTGACCTGACTCTTGGACTAACACTTGGTTATAACTTGAAAATCTCTCTAATCCATTAACCTTGGACAAAATTTGTTCCATAGAACGAATGAGATGGCGATCTTTAAGGGAAGCCTTATTAAGGTCCCCAAAATATACACATAATCTAATATCTCCATTCCTCTTTCTAATAGGAACAAGATTGACTACCCATAAAGAGTGCTTAATAGGAAAAATGATATTAGCCTCTATAAGTTTGGACAACTCTTTTCTCATCAAGGGTTCAATCTTGGGGTTAATAGGACTTTTCTTTTGTCTAATAGGCTTTGCATCATGGTTTAAATAAATAGTGTGTTGAAATAAGCTTAGGTCAAAACCCTTTAAGTCTTCACATGTCCAAGAAATAACATCACTAAACTCTTGATATAAATTAATGAAAATTTCTTGTTCAGTCTCAATGCATACCTTTCCCAAGTTAAGAGTCTTTCAATCAACAATTGTGACAGGTATGTAGTCATCCCTCCTTGTGGTCAGGTTCAAGCCTTTGCTTCTTACTTGATCATCAGAGTTAAATATGCCCTCTAAAGTGTATAGACCTTTAGACAAGTTGTTACAATTGAGATTCATAATTTGATCTCCATACTGACTTTGCAGCTTGGACTTATTTTTATTGAAGAACTATTCTTCATTTTGAAGAAAATTAATGATTTGTAAGTGAGAATCAAAGACTTTCCAATTCGTGCAATTGTCTAGGAAAATAAGCCTTACAACAACTTTGATATCTTGTTCCTCTACATCAACAACATGTTCTGGTATATCATAGTGAGCACCAATTACTACAAGTCTATCAACATGTTTGTTTTTATTTCTAGGAACACTAAGAATATTGAATGCCTCGAAGCCCTCAAGTAGATCCCAAACTCTAAGTTTATATGATTTGAGAAGGTTGTTCTTCATGATATTCTAATTTTTTATTTGATTCATAACCAACTCAATGTCACCAAATAATTTTAAGAGCTTTATACCTCTTTTTTGTGCAAGTCGGAGACCTTGGGTTAAGGCTTCATACTTGGCCACATTGTTAGTGCAGCTAATTGGAGTCTATATGAAAAGTGATATTTCTCCAAACTAGAGGAATCAAGCATTACACTAGTACCTGGACCATTCTTATTCCTCGAGCCACCAAAGAAAATATTCCATAATCCATTTGAATCTTCTTTTTCTCTCATGAGATTGGGAATAGAAGCATCCTTTTCAAATATATAATAAGTCCCAAGGCTCATCTTTTCAACTTCTTCTATTGGATCAATTTGGAAAGCATTAGCCCATTCATCTAAAAGATAATCAGGAACCCTTTTTAAGAGGGTATCATATTCACAAGTTATACATTCATCATTTTCTTCATGGATAGTGTAATTCATATTTATGGGGCTAGGAGTATAAGTCTCTATGTGATTAAGGGCCAATGGTTCTACCTTTATGAAAGCTTTTGTTCCATGTATAGTCCTAAAGAACATATAGGATTAATCAAATGAAATAAAGCCTCCAATTTGTGTAGTAAAATCTCTAGATAGGAAAATAGGAAAATGTGGGGAGCTCAACAACTAATATGTCTTGTGTAACAGTACAAACAAGACATACATGTAATGTCATCTTTATATTTTTAAACACCTCTGACTGCTGGAATAGAACTACCATCTAATTGAAGAACCCCTTTAGCCATTGGATCATATTGAATACCAAGGCCATCAACCACACACTTTAACATAATTGAGCTGCTAGCTCTAGAGTCTATCATATAATTGTGAACTAATTTATCTCCTATAATTGTTGTTCCATCCATGGTAGGTGGTCCATTCTGCACTTTGACAATCTTTAATTCTTGTTGTAGTAATTCCAATTGAGATGACATTGCAAGAACATCCCACATAAGAACACTAATATTGGTCCTCTTAATTTGATCTACAATGTTGAGAGGAGTGTATATTGACTTGGATGGGACATTTGTGACCACAAGGTCTGGTATATGAATGGGAGCAAAATGTGTCAATTTAGTCTTCTTTCTATTCTAATTTCATAATAGGGAAACAACACTATGTTGTACATTTGCACTTGAGGCATGTGGAATAGCCTTCAAGGTTATAGCCTCATTTGATGAAAAGGATGGAGTATCTTCTATAGCTCTCCATTTTCTCCTAGTGTTATGAGCTATTCCATCATTACCATTATGGGTTACATGGCAATAATCATTAGACTGATAATTCATGAAAGTGAAGTCCCCTAGCTATTGGGATTGGAAACTAGTAGTGGGTTGATTAGCATTATATTGATGCCCTGCTACTTGCTCTTATGTAGCCAAAGCTTGTGAAGGTTCCACTCTATGGCAGATACATTGATCATATGAAAAGTTCTGAACTAAACAATATTCTTATTCTTTAGCCAAGTTATTTTGAGAGTTGAGAACTAAACCATAGCTTGGCTACCTATTAAGTGGATGACTCTAATAATTGGGTTGAAAAGGCATGCTACTTTGAGCTTGTTGTCTCTCCAAAGTCACCAATTTTTTGTTCATTTTTTGCACCATTGTGGTATGATCTTGCAACCTTCTTTCTATATCAGAGCTTGAAGAAGTAGAAGTTGAAGGAGTAGAACCAAAAGGTTGACTTGTAGTCGTAATTGGGATGGGAGCCACTGTAGGTTTGTGTGTAGGAATATCAGGAAAGAGTGGCATTGGATGCCTTGGAGTTAGATTTCCTCCTCAGATTAGAGTGTTCTTTGCCCTTATAGAAATTTTGTAAATAGTTGGAAAAGTGTCACCCCCATGGTTTGTAATGCAGTAGCAATATCACTATTGAAGGCTTTAAGATAATGCAAGAAAGCATTACCAAGAGTAGGCTTCACTGCAACAAGAATTCTACCTACATTTTTGGAATCTATAATTGAAATTTGTCATTAACTCATGAGGTGCTCTCTTGATTGTAGTTAGTTGTTCCAAAAGTGATACGTGGTCACTTTTATCTTCAAAATGTTTACACAATCTTTCTTCCAACTCATCCCAATTATTAATGGAGTTATGTGGCAATCCTCTATACCATTGTAAGGATTTTTCCTTCTGTGATGAAGCTAAAATTCTAACAACAACATCATCCTTTGTAATACCATGCATATTATAGATATTTGAAACTTTCTGAATATGTTCTATTGGGGAAATTGAAGTCTCGCCAATAAAATCTGGTAGACTTTTAAGTACAGATATTAGGATATCATGTCTTTGGGATAAAATAAGAGGGTTTCCACCATTAAAGGTAGAAAACAACTAATTTATAGGGAAGGTCATGTGAAATAGTGATCTATTCAAATGAAATGATGATACCTAGGCTGTGATCTATCAACTAGAGGGGTAGGAAGAGATCTAGCAGGTGTATGTGCTACTTCTGAACACCTAACTGGTGATAGAGAAAGTCTATTTATTTTTCTTCTAGGATTTGAAAATGAAAGTTCACTAAAATAGAATTTACCTCTAGAATATTTCCTTGTTTGAACCTTGGGCATGGATTGCAACAATTCTAGTCTCAAAACCAAGATTTAGAAATGGAGTCACCAAGTGCTTGAATGTGAGCCTCTTGAAGGCTCAAATACTAAGACCAATACTATGTTCTCAGCATAGAAGTTGAAGTTCTTATTTCAACACCAAAAAAATAGTAGACTTCATAGTAAGCTTAAATATAGGCCTACCGAGCATGCCAAAAACTGTTAAGACATAAAATTCTACACCCCTACCCATCGTGTTATCCTCGAGTGACCCTATGTAACATGAAAATGATCTCAAAAGTATGGGACTTTTCAATCAAAGATTGATTCTCTAGAGAAGGCTGACTTACTCAAAATTTGGGTGCACCTAACTAAACTGGGAAGGAAAAGGGAAGGAAAAAGCTAAAATTTAAAATGTTGAAGCAGAAAAGTGGTGATGCACGAAATAGATTGTTGATCTACTTCTATCCAATAATTGTACTAGACTCCAACAAATTTCACTAGACATTCCATTATCTATATTCTTTCAATCTTAACACCATAAAACAAGCCAAGAAATTAGCATAACCCTACAAGGAATACAATAGATTCACTTAATAGATTGGTCAATTAAAACAAACATAATCATAAGGTGCTACAATTGCCCAAAATACACCTAGGAAAATGACCTGCGTGACAAATTGCACAATTTTAACTAGCTAATAATGGATGAAACAATAGTATTTGACTAAGAAAAATAAGTTTGACAGGGATCCTGAAACCCAAAATTTCCTACATAAAAAAGGGTTGCATGTTAACAAAAAATACCCAGCAATAGAACAATAGCCAATAGAAAGCCCAGTATGAAAGACAGGCAAAAAGCCAACAAGAAAAAAACCTACAAAGACAAAAAAAACCCAAAGATGAAGCTTGTATATTCTTCACCTACTCCCTTGCCTTCCTTTCCAAGTCTTGGATGGTCTCTACCTCTTTGTGGGCTCTTTGAAACTCCTCTGCCAATAGCTCCTAGTTATTCTCATAGCTCTTATCCATGTGGCTTTGGGTTATGTCCATTATGGTGTCCTCTTCCATCTTGTCTTCATCATTGTCCTTCCCATCCTTCTCTACAACAAAGCCCCTATCTTTCAACTTGCCACTTAGACTAACAATGTTATCATTGAGAGAATTAAGAATAGTGAGCATCTAGTTAGCCATGTTGTGGTTGAAGTTCTCTATATTTTTCATCCTTTCTTCAACCATCTTGATTCGATCCCCTAGGTCGGTCAAGTTCCTTTGCTCATTCTTCTTCCCCTGGCTTTCCATCTATCTTATTCTTTCTTTTACCTCCTCCAACTCATGAAAGAGCCATTTTATAAATAAGAAGTTGTCAATCATGCTATTTTTTTCATTGTTGAGCAAGTTCATACCCACCTCCCTCGCATTGTCAGTGATGGCCACCAGTGCTGGTTGTATGATTTCTTCCAATTAGATCTTACCCTCTTTTTCTTCAAGGATTTGGAGGTTCATAACTTCTCTGGTAATCCCCATTTTAGAGGTTCTAGCATTGAAGTCCTTCCAAGCCAACACCTATCTTTTATTACAACCTCACCGCTAATGTTTCCCTCCTCCATTTTCTCATTTTCATGCTCCTGTGGGGGCATGGGAAGGGGAGGGAGAATAGAGATCTTCGGCCCCATATCAATTTCCCCCTCCAGTGGCATGTCCTCTTCTTTATTCTTCCTCTGCTTCTTTTTGGGGTTACCAGCCAGCTCCTCTCTAGTCTCAACATCCACACCCTTGGTCTCCTCATCCATATCCATGTCTTCTCCTTCCTCATTGTACTCTTCTTCCCCCTGACCAATCATTTTGGGCATATCGACCCTAGGACTTTTCCTACAAGGATCTTTACTAGGAGTGGGAATTTCCTTGTCTCTCCCCGTGCTCTTCTCCCCCAAAGATTGATATTCTTCCTCCTCATCTAAGCTTAAGCTCTGGATTTCCTTTGTGTTTGAGGAGAAATTAGAGCTCCCTGTCTCCTCAAAAGCATCCACAACATGATGCAGGGGTTTACTCCTAGACTAGGCTTTAAAATATTTAAAGAGAAAAAGAAGTAAACCCTTGTGCACGGCAAGGTTAGCACTAGGTTTTTTCTTATACCCCAAAATATTCTTGTTCATGGAAGAATACAGATAAAAAGGAAAAGAAACTTTAGCTCCATAATAGAAGTGGTCAAGAAAAACAAAATGATGGGTTCTAACCCTATCAAACCTCATATCTAGAGAAATAAACTCAATGATGGCCCTCACCACATACCTCCAGAGCTTCTTGATCAAGTCCATCTCATAGTAAGTTTCACTTTTCACTAGCTCCTTCTTCTCTTTTGTGTTCTTGGCAAAATCCTTCACCACATTCCCAAAAACTTTTTTATCTTTATAGAACTTCAAACCCTCATCAAGGATTTTAGTAACATGAGCGATGACCTCCACATTGACATGATGCAACACTCCATCAATCTTAACCTTGCCATCCTTCCAAGAATTAACCATGAGATTGGTAACCATTGAGTCATACCCATGAAGCTTGGCAATGTAGTTAGCAATGCCTCCCTTTTCAAGTTTCTCCTAGACCTTGGTTCTTTGTTTCTATTTCTCTACCTCTCCAACTAGTTCCCTTCTACTCTGTTCTACCACCATCTTGGTTAGCTAGGTGATAGCCTTTCGCATAAAAACAGTTCTTTCTTCATCTTTCTTTGTCCTCTATTTTCTCTATCCAAAACTTCCTTTTCTTTTGATTCCAAAGAATTAGAAAAGAAAATAAGCAACCCATAAAGCATGGTGATTAGACACTGAATGCATCATCTGCTAGTTCCCCCTGTATTTTCTATAAATGCATTGGCTAGCGCACATATTTGCATTAGTTCCCAAAATTAACTAGGGATTTTTCCCGTACCTCCCTAGATCCTCTCTTGATCAATTAGGCCTTTTGTGACTAACATAATATTCCCTCTGGTGGTCCATATTCTCACTATTTCTTCCTTAACTACCTTGTTGGCAAACCAATCAGTCACCGAGTTGGATTCCCTATACTCGTGGCTGACATGTACACTCTCAAATTTTCCAAGGGTAGTGTGCATTTCTTCCACTATGTTTGCAATGGTCCAGGTAGGTTGGAGATCACTTTTTATGCATCTAAGGATATTGTTTGAGTCCCCCTCTAGCCTTAAGTGTTTGAATCCCACTTGCAATGCCAATTTAGCAGTGTGGAGAGCAGCATTGGCTTCAACATAGTGATTTGTCTAGATTCCCAAGGGGTAGGAGAGAGAAGCAATACCCACACTATGGCTATTTTTGATGATGCCCCCACATCTCGTAGGACTAGGGTTGCCTTTGGCCACTCTGTCAAAGTTGGCTTTATGCCAACCTTCAGGGGGGCGTCTCCACTTGACCCCCTACCTTTTCATTCTCTTGTCCTTCTCCCTATCCTTACTATTGCCCCCTTCATCGAGATCTTGACCCTTCCTGATAAGAAATTTTTTTCTCATATTGCTATTGATTTTATATGCAAGAACATTAGTAGGAGCCTCTATATCTCTAAAAATTTGATTGTTTCTCTCTTTCCATACTCCCTAGCAGAACTGGGGAAAAGTCCATATGCTTATACTATGCAATTTTGTGCCTTTGTATGTGCTATCAAACTGATAGAAGAAGTCCAAAATATTTCTTCTCTTACACCAACTTATCCCATAATTCTTGATGAGATATTCGTAGACCTCCATGGAATAAGGGCATGGGATGAATATTTGATTAACCGTCTCCAAGTGATGCCTAAAAAGAATATATCTATTAGGGATATACTGACCTCTTTTTGCCAAGTTGTCCAAAGTGAGAATTTTATCTTGAAGCATCAGCCAGAAGAAAATGTCAATTTTAGGGGTAAGGCCAGGCAACCAGGACTTATCCCAAAGAGCTTTCTCCTTCAGGCTCCAAAGGGAGCTATATGCCAAGGTCACCAAGTAGGATCCACTTGGATTACCCTCCCATATTATTTCATCCTTTTTATTATTCAAAATTAAAGAGTTCAACATCACCATTATCGGATTGAGATCATTCGATATCAAAGGCAGATCTCTCCATCCCTGGTCTGTTCTATAGTCTCTTACTTTCATTCTGAACAACCTTGTATAGGTATTGACCCAGTTATCATATGTGGGGTTATTAATGAGAGGGCCCTGAATCAGCCAATTATCATGCCAGAAGAGGATGTTCTCTCCATTTCCCACTTTCAATTTGGCCTTAGAATTAGCTAGGGTTCTTGCCTTTAAGATCTCGTTCCATATAACCAAGCTAGTTGGAATGTTAGATTCATTGAGAAAATATCTTAGAGAAGGTCTCCTAATATACTTATCCACCAAAATATCTCTCCATTCTCCAATGTTGTTAAATATATGCCAAACCTACTTAGCTTGAAGAGCACTATTGAGATGCCTAAGTTTTTTGATTCTCGGGACTCCATAACACTTGCGTAGGTAAACATTATTCCAGGCCACTAGGGGGTATCTTTTATGTTCCTCCAATCCAGACCATAGAAAATCTCTCTAGATATTTTCCATTTTCTTAGCATATTTGACCAGGATCCCAAAGAGGCTCAAGGCATACATGGGAAGATTCTAAAGAGTGGAATTTACTAGAAGACATTTACCTACTTGCCTAAGAGTGGTTCCTTTCCAACCTTCCAGCTTCTTGTTGAACTTGTTGATAAGCCCATTCCAGAAAGAGTTTGGTAGCTTAGTCCCCAAAGAAAGTCCAAGATAGCTCATAGGTAGGCTTCCAACCCTGTAACCAAGAATTCCTATAATCTTCCTTTGTCTATCTATAGGGGTATTGATAAATAATACTGAGCTTTTTGCCCAATTAATAAGTTGGCCTATTCCCCCGGTATACATATCTAGTAAACTCTTCATTGATTTGGCCTCCAAAACTGAAGCTTCTCCTCCCATTATAATGTCATCCACAAACTATTGGTGAGTGAAAGATACATGCCTTGAAGAAGGCTTGATTCCTCTCAAGGACCCTTCCTGTCTTTTTCTCTAAATCAATCTACCAATACACTCTGCCATGATGATGAAGAGGATGGGAGATAGGGGATCTCCTTGCCTTAAACCTCTTGACAGTTTGAAGAAACCAGATTGAGCCCCATTAATAATGATAGCAAGAGGTAGAAATAAGTTGGGAAATGAGTTTGCAAACCTAATGGTCAAAACCAAAAGCTTGTAGAACTATTCCAAGAAGGTCCAATCCACCCATTCATAGGCTTTGGAGAGGTCCAACTTGAGGAGAAGATGCTCCCTCTTCCCTACTTCTAGAAAATAAAGGACTTCAGGAACTAGCATTATAGAATCCAAGATCTCTCTACCAGGGACGAAGCCTGTCTACTATGGAGAAATGATCAAAGGAAGGACCTTGAGAATTCTAGTTGTCAAAACTTTTGAGATGATCTTGTAGAATGAATTGCAAAGACTAATGGACCTAAATTGGTCCATATTATCTACCCCAAGGGTTTTGGGGATAAGAACCAAAAAGGTAGAGTTGAGCTCTTTCAAAAGATTCCTAGCCCCAAAGAATTCCTGCACCATCATGACAACATCCACCTTAACCACCTCCCAATAAACCTAGAAGAAGAAAGTTGGAAAACCATCTAGCCCTAGGGCTTTATCAACAAGGAGAGAAAATAGAGCTTGTTTCACTTCCAGACAATTTGGTATAGCCTACATCATTACATTATGGTGAGGTTGAATCATCTGGGGTAGAGATGAAACAATTTCCTTTTGGTCCTCCACAGATAATGTAGGGTCCTAGGAAAGAAGAGAAGAGAAAAAAACTAACAACCTTAGCAGAAATGTCATTGTCATTAGTCAAAAGGGATTGGCCCTTCTTGATACTTGTAATCCAATTGTTTGCCCTGTGCTTAAGTGTGGAGAGGTGGAAAAACTTGGTATTTTGTTCTCCCTCTTTGAGCCAGTCAATTCTGGATCTTTGTTTCGAGAAGTTATCTTCTCTGCTAATGATGTTATGGAGGTCAGAGAGAATAGCCATCTCTATGTTCGTGTTGTGTTCATTGTAACCTTCTTCTTGAATTATGTCCTAAATGGTATGAATTTGATCAGACATCTCCTCCTTGGCTTGGAAAATATGACAAAAATATGACTTGTTCCAGATTTTGATATTGCATTTTACATTTTTCAATTTCTTGGCAACCTTGAACATAGTAGTCCCTTCCACCTCAATGTTCCACCAAGAGTAGATCCTTGATAACAAGTTTGGATGGGAGATCCACATATTTTCAAAATAAAGAGGAAAGTTCTGCTTTGCAGCGAGAGGGGCTATCAAAAGGGAAATATGGGAGTGATCAGACCCAACTCTAGGGAGAAGAGAGAGCTTGCAAGAGAAGGAGTTCAACTAGTCAGGTGAAATGAGGGCCCTATCAAGGCAGACCTGGATACATTCACCCCCTATATGCCTGTTGGACCAAGTGAAAACCTTACCAGAGAAATCAACGTCCAGGAGAGCCAAATTGTTTATGAAATTAGAAAGATCCATTTTTCTATCCAAGTCCGGGACCAATCCCCCAAATTTTTCCTTGTCAAAAAGGGGAGTATTGAAATCTCCCATTATTATACCTTTATTAAGGTTGCAATTCTGGATGAGAGAACAAAGCTTGGCCTAATAAGCCTTCCTCTCCCGCTTAGAGTTAGGGGCATACACATTCAAAAGAAACCAGGATTCTTTACTATTAATGTGCAGTACTTTACATAACATTGAATTACCTTCATTATGAATGGTGGTGACTAGGAAATACTTATTATTGAAGAGTGTGAGCAGCCCTCTAGACACACCCTCTGAATTGGTGGCCTCTCCATCCATGCTATTACTAAACAAAATCTTACCCACCAAATCCTTCTTCATTTTAATTTCTTGGATCAACATAAATTCAGGTGTATGATCTCTAATCATATTCCTTACTACTTCTTGTTTATGGGCTCCATTTAACCCCCTCATATTCCAGGATGTTATCTTCATTTCTTTTTAATAGAGCATACCTCCTTGATGGTCCTTTGGCCCCCATCAACCACATTCCTTCGAGCCTCCTCTTGAATGGTTTGACTTAAACTCTTTATGCCTGGTATCTTAGGTTTAACTCCAACATTAGCTTTCACTCAGCTCCTGGTTACTATTGGTGATACCAGGGAAGGGTCCCTACTTTTCTTCTTTTTGACCATGGTCCAAGTCCCCTTGTTGTCATCTGATTAGTTCTTGAGCCATGCCTCTATTCTTGAAATCTGTCTAGGGGAAGAATTTCTAACCAATTCCAAAATCCTAGTTCCCAAACTAGGGGAAGATGAACGGTCCTCGAGAGGTGAGGAGGGAACCTCCTTGGCTCCTTGAAGCACTTGAGTTTTCGAAACCTTAGTTACTTCTATTGAAAAAGAGGTAAAAGCATTTGAAGAGGAATAAGTCTATAAAAGATCATAGAAAAGAGATCTCAAGAATGACAACAAAACTTTCCTTTATGGGGTGCGAGCATAATGTATATACAACCTTGAGTTCAACCTCCAAAAAAAATGGAGTTGAGGTTACAGAGCATACAATAAATAATAATCAGAGCAAATCTAATTTTCATCACCACTCAATTCATAGAAGTGACAGGAAGGGCCAAAGAATGTGTTTGGTGGGTGAAAGGTTCATCATTCCCTACAAAATCATTAAAGAAGCATGGAGGATCATCAACATTGGCATTACAAGGCTCAAGAAATTGCTCCACATTAAATCGATAGTCCTAGTAATGTGGCAAAGTTGCAACAATCTGATTTGTGTCTCTAGTAAAAAATTTTGGGTGGGTTAATATGTAATGTTAACCTGCCGCAAAAATGTAGAGTTGATCCAAACGAAAAAGAATCGAACATGCCCTTGAAATGAGGATCGACGATGTAGATTTCTTCATTTGAAATACATTGCTCAAATACTACAAGGAAATCCCCAATGCGTGATTAAAACACAACCATCAATCAAGATTCTTCATACCAAATGGACGGTTTAGATGCATTCAAGAATCTCCTAATGAGTGATTAAAACACAACCATTGATGTAGATCTTCTTTATTTCCAACAGATGACTGAGATGAAGAAAGGAGACCCCCAAAGATGCCTCCAGATCTAATGGATGTTGTATCTTTGCAAGGGAAAAGAATAGTTATGCAAAAACACGAGAACCACCAGATCCAAAGGATCTTAGCAAAAAGATAAAATGGGATAACATGAAATGTTAACTCACTGCCATGTGGCATGACCCCATTGGCACAAAGTGATGTCGCTATTTTGTAGAAGCAAAGGAGGAAGTTTTTCAAAAAGGCAAAAATGGGGATAACACACAAATTTGCGCACTGCCACATGGCACAATCTCACACTTTCGTGAGAAGTAAATACCATCTCATGAAAATACACTAGTCATTGATCTGTGCAAGCCTAAGCCAATCAGGGCAAAGAGGAGATCAGGTTAACATGAGATGTTAACCCTTGCAAAATAGTATGTTAGCCCACAACAAAGAAAAAAACTCATGGAAGATATCTTTGATTGGTTATCATTGATGGGTTGAATGGGGGTAGAAATGGCCAATAGTTTTATAAAAGTTATCTACAAAAACATTTTTAACTATACATAAGAAAGAATATATTAATGTGAATAAATAAGATTATGAAAATAAAAAAGTAATTTAAAAATTCATATATAATATATTATCATAGGTAACAATAATAAATTATTACATATTATAGAATAAAATAATAATAAACTAGGTCTAACAACAAAATATATTATGATCAAATAATAATAAAAATAATAAAATCACAATATTGTCAATATTTAATGGAATTTAGTAAGTTGCTAAATTAATTAACATCATTTAGTAAAATTTTAAAAACTTATTAATCTCAATATAATCTTATCAACATTTAAATATTTTTTAGAATGTGATCCATAAAATATTGGGAAACAAACTATAACATCAATAAGCCTTATGTGTTATGCTTTTGGATGAGATTGTGTGAGTTTTTTTATCATCAATGTTTCAAATTATACTCAATGATCCATGATCAGGATGAGAGAGCCCAAGAATGAAAAAAGATGATGGATCATTAAGTATGATCCGAAATGTTGATGATGAAAAAACTGACACAATCTCATCCAAAAGCATAACACATAAGATCATGGATTGTGGAAATTTGTTACTGCTAATCAATAAAGATAAATATTTTATATAATATATAAAATTCATTAATAAATCTAATATCTATAATATTATTTTCTTTTATCAGAATATTTTATTTTTTTAATATTTAAAAAAATACTAAAAATAAACAATTATATGTTTTTAATTCTTTTTCTTCTTCTTTCTCTTTCTTAAACTATTATTTTCATTAAGTTTAAACTTATTTTATTATATAATAAACCCCAAGTTAAGAAATTAAAATTAATAACTATAATTATACTAAAACCTCCTCTAAATATATTTACCTTTTAGTGAGTAGTAGGATGGGTATATGTACTTTATTTACTCATATTTTGAATGTTGTAGACATCTCGTATTGGAAACAAGTGTCATGTAGTGGCTTGTACTTGTCATGAAAATTAATTATAATAATTTTATTATATTTTATAAAAGATAATATGATTATAATAATCTTATTATATAATTTTTTTAATTAAATAATTAAATAATAATAAAGAATATAGATATGTAGATACAAACTCATATAAGTGAATTTGATTTTAAACTTATACTATAGTATTAATTTATGAGAAAGTTCAAAATAAATTCTACTAAGATGTCATTCTTTTCTAAAAGCTATATGGTTTTATAAAAGTTGTCTAAGGAAACCTATTTAATTATATATAAGAATGAATTAATGTGAATAAATAGGATTATGAAAATAGAAAAGTAATTATAAAAGTTTTATATAATATATTGTCATAGATAAAAATAACAAATTATTATTATTATTATATATATATATATATATATATATATATATATATAGAAGAAAATAATAATAAACTAGGCCGAAAACTAAAATATATTATGATCAAATAATAATAAAAATAATAAAATCACAATATTGTCAACACTACTTTAGTAAGTTGCTAAGTTAATTAATGTCATTTAGTAAAATTTTAAAAAGTTATTATTCTCAATATAATTTTTTTTTATTTAAATAATTTGTAGAATGTGATCTCAAAAATCTTGGGGAACAACATATAATATTAATAAACCTCCTTTAAAAGTGGTTCTATAAGACCAGACTAATTAAACCAATCATATTTCAGATAAATATTTTGTATAATATATAAAATTCATTAATAAATCTAATAACTTTAGAAATATGTCAATTAGAAAAAAAAATCATTATGATTGGTACAAAATAAGTAACTAATTGCGCACAAGTGAATGCAATATACTAGCCTATGACAAGTGCAACAAGGTGAACTTCCTTATACACATGATAATTTTTATCTTCTTCATAAATTTACTTAGCATTGGTAACAATTATTGGGATTAATCTCGGTTATCATATCTAACCCATTTGAAGAGAAGCACAATAGGTCATTCTCCATGTTTCTCCATACTAGGGGGAAAGGTTCACCCCTTCTATCTCTTCTTGTATGGATCTATTTTTCTCCCTTAACTTTTGCACGTTTCTCTATATGTTAATATATTTTCTAGCATACATAACTCTATGTTTGTTGGGAAGAGAATATTTTAGTACTTGTAAGAATTTTAGGAGCTTAATATGTTATCCCTCTTATGTGACTCCTCTTGTAAAGTCATTCTCCTTGTGGATTTGTATTATTTATGATTTCCTTCTTTTGTATGGATTCGTTGTGTTACATTATTCATGTGCAACTTTATCTTTCCATTACAAGTGTATGATGTAAGGGATTTATCCTTTATGACTTATCTTGTTCTCTCTTCTCTATTTAGGATCTATAATCTCTTTATTGTACCTACTTGCTTTTATTGTGATATGGGTTGCTTTGTGATTTAAGATCTTTCTCCTTGGGGAGAATAATATCTCTCTTTCACACTTTTTTTCCTCACCTTAGTGGGCATATTTGGTACAAATAAGGTGGCCTTTTTTATGTTAGAATGTGTCATTTAATAAGGTATATGTCTTGTCAATAAGGTATCTTATTTCAAGGGTATCTTTTAATAAGTGAAATATCATTTCATAATTATCAATTTATTTAGCTTGCAAGAGACAATGCTCTTCACAAAGTTTGTGGCATACATTGTCTCTTAAGGAGATCTTGTTGCTAGAAATATATACCCTTTATTCTCTTTCTTATGATGTCTATGGCCACATGGTCGTCATCACAAAGAGGGTTATACATATGTCATCCCCTGTATTATACTTATCAATGCACTTTCACTTTTATTTTTTTTGCTAGCAATCGATGGGCAATATTAATGGCCCTCGTCCATCCTTGAGATTTACATTTACATACACATGTCTCTATAAATAACATACCATTTTCTATTCTTAGAGAGCATAAACATAGGAAAGCCCTATGGTGACAAACATATCGATCTATGGGGTGCAATACACATAGACATGCATTCAAGGTTTTTTAGGATTGACTACTGGGAATACCACTCTAAGATGATTATATTATCTTTCCTATGTGATCATCTATGCTTTTGCAATACCTTTATAGACATGATATTAGTGGGGGAGACATTTTTGATTGAGGTCTATTTCACTAGTTCATTTGGAGTTTTTTTTAGTGCTAACCCATTTTTGTGTGTGTTTTATGTTTTTTTTGTTTTTCTTTTCTTTGGCATTTTTGCCCTCTTGTGCATGGGTGTGGAATTAGGGTCCTTAATTTGAGGGCTTGTGTCCTTAGACTATGTGATGTTGTATTTCTTTTTAATTTGTAGCCTCATTCATCTCTCTCTTCTCTCTTATTTTACTGTGAGTATGGCTTGCCTCATACTCCAACTAAAGTCACAAATAAATGTACAATCTTAAAATGGAAACACTTTTTTTAAGACCCTTTAGCCCTCCTTGGTTTGGTTTGATATATTAGGGCCTCTTTTTGCACATAAATCAAGGCCCTTTCTTCTTCCAACCTTGGTCAAAACTCTATGTTGGTGCTAATTTCTATGAATAGCTTCCCATTTATTCCCAACCACATAAATCAAGCTAAATGGATGTTTACCATTTTCCTTGCATATGTCACAATTTTTTCTTGATTCTACTATATTTCTTGGATCTAGAGCCCATTTCAGGGCCCTTTCATGTCTAAGTTATGGATGAGCCCATCCCTCACCTAGGGTAAGGGATAAGGTTGTCCCTCACATGGTTGGTAAGGATGAGCTCATCCATTACCTAGGTGGTTTTATTAAGAAAGTGCCTATGAGGATTTTCAAGGAAGGAAGGCATTCCCCTTTATCCATCCAAGCATTTAAGATTTCATCATGCATTCTTCCTCCTAGATCTAGCTTCATCTAGAGTTTTTAATCAAAGAGAATATCTACACTCATACAATGATTCATGATTGAGGCATATTACAAGCATCTATATACATGAGGTTTTATCTTACATGATTTCCTTTGGTTTTTTGTGTTAAGGCCATTGCATTAACATACTTGATAATATATTAAACATAATTGCATAAAAAATTAAATGATATGATACATTACTATATTTTCTTCTACTACATTTAGAATTCTCTCATCAATTTAAGGTTCATCTTCAACCAGGGCTTAAACGATCCAAGATCTTCCCCATTTTCCCTCTATTGTGTACAGGTGTAGGTTTAGAGTAGATTTTTTAGCTTAGATCTAGGGGTTATTATTGAAGAACTTTTTAGATTTGTACTCTATTCTAAGATCTGACAATCTATGATAAGGTTCAAGGTTGTCCCTGACCTAGTATATTTTAGTCACATAAGAATCATTGTTTCAACAATCCAAAGCGTAGATATGGGCCTTCAGACACCTATATTTGGCCCAAGTAAGGGACAAGGCCATCCCTTACCCAAGTTCAGGGATGATGTAATCCCTAACCTCTTAGGTCATCCATATCTAACTCTAAATCAGATTCCTTCTAAGTTAAAATTTTACAATTTCTAGGGCTTCGAAATAGGAATCATATCATTCTAGGTTTTTTTATCAATAGTGAATCAAATACTTGGCCATTTTACCTCATTGATCTTAGAGATGCAAAAATTCTTATCCTTATTCCTTGCATTTATAGTCCTAGATTAGAGTCACGTACATTTTACAAAATCTTCATACTTGGGGATCAATGTCAAGGAGGCCACCAAACTTGCAAGGTTGAGGTCCCAAGCTTTAGTCCTTTCTATTTAGTGTCTTTAGCAAGATCTACTTTGTGAGTTTGGTCTTTTCCTCTAGATTCCCAATTACAAGGATTGAAGTAAGCATCATTTCTTCCTTTACATGTTTCTAATTTGTCTTAGGGTTTATATGGTTTACCCATAGCTCATTTATAGTATTAATAAATCTTATATCCTATTATTGAAATTACCATGACAATGTTTATCTGCATTTGCATGACCATTGTTTTTGTGTTAATTAAGAATACTTCTATAGATCTAAATGAGAGCTTTCATGTTGATTAGCTAATATGTGGCACCTAGACCTAGGGCTATGATTGACATTATATAATATTCTTGTTTTGGTATGAAATTTAAATTTTAGATGTATTTCATTCTAATTTAAATGAGATCTATGAATGTTTCATTGGATGCATTATATTTGGCTTTAATAAGTAGTTAGATACTTAATCTTTGTTGAAATCTTCACAAAGGATCAATATCTCGCTTGTATTTGCAACAAAAACATTATAACAATAGGTTTTGAGCTATAGGCCACGTAACTTGTGTTATGACCCATATATTGTTGATACTTATGTTTTTGGCAAAATATATAGATTGTATTCATCAATAGTACATATTGTATTTTTTTACTCATATATGCAAATATGTGTGTATACACCAAAAAAATCCGATATTCAAAGATACACACACAAATGATTGTAGTTTCTTTAGGATGATTTTTTCATTTGTGGTACTCATCAAAAGTATGTAAATACCACTCTAGTTTCTTTCTTTCTATGTGGTCTAATTAACTTTTTTAATTATCCATTTTAATCTCTATTATTATTAATTCAATTGGCTACCCAATAAGATCAAAGAATAATTATCTAATCATGAAAGAAATATCATTTTCTTGGTTGATTTGAGAGATTTATATGCATTCATATTGATGATAAATTAACTTTAAGAGAAAATGAAACTACTTAGGATCAAAGTTCTCTACATGTCTTTTTTTTACTGTGTGAGGTTCAACTTTCTAGTATATCTACCTTGGCTCTCTATATTGTGAGGAATCTTGTGCTTTTGGGTTGATTGGGGTTCAAGGTAATTATATGCATTTGTATGTAAAATTTATAATTAGTAACATCTAAGATAGCTTTAAGACAATCCTAATGGCTCTCAATGTTATTGGCTTTCTGAGTTATTATTTTTGTCTTCTTTTATCAACTACTTATTTCATGAGTACAAGGTTTTCTATATGAATGGATTGGATGTATTTCAATGCATTAATAGATAGCCAAGTTGTATGGAGGGTTTCCATTATTTTTGTGCAGGTTATAAGAGGCTCAACAGAAGGCTTAGGAGTATTTATGGAAGGAATGATGGTCTATATTTATCCATTGCATGGAGTTGGCTAGTCAAATATGCTCCAATGTGATGTTTTATCTTCTATTAAATGTAATAAGTAGAAATTCTTAAAACCTTCAGTAACACCGCTAATGTAAGTGTGGTGTGGATGTAAGTCACAAAACTGGAGTAAATCATCAAAAATATTGAATTGTATTGTTATTGACATAAGCATGTAAGTGAGGATAATGCATTGCTTAACAATATTGCATATATGTAAATCAGATGTTTGTAGGAAACTAAAACTATAAAAAAGTCTTATTTATTATTTTTTGAGGCAAGACTAGAGCTTTTCTCTACCTAGCTCTTTCCTATTGGCACCCCTACTAAGTTGGGTTAGAAAATAGGTTTAAAACTAATAATAGTTTCAGCTACAACCTATTACTTATCAAAAAAGCCACATGAACTAAGAATACCTTCTAATGTAAAACAACCTTTTCTATTTTAAAAAAGAAAGAAAAACCCATCAACAAGAACTAATAATATCTTCCAATGTAAAATAATTATTTCTATTTATTAAACATTAATGAGTCATTTTCAGTAGACTTAAATGCATATTCTCTATTGTAATTTTTCGTTTTGACCACCACAATATTTTCACAAAGGACACAATACTTATCCAGAATTACCATAATAATTGTGTGCTATTGATACTAATATAGTTGCACATTTCTTCTAGTATGTTTCTTGTTAGTAGATATACTAATTTAGCTATTGGTCCATTGTATGACATTTTAGTGGACTTATAGTTAGCCAAAGGTTGTGATATGGCTATCATAATTCAACTATGTTTTTGAGTTTAGCCCATGTTTCTTGATTGTGGTTCATAAGAACCTAACTCTCACGACAATGAATGAAACACTTTGCACTCATTGCATCTAGATGATTCTTGTAAAAGTGAAGCATTGAGAAGATCATTCATCATAGTATTCATCCAACTCACATATACTCAACCAAAATTAAAGTAAGAAAAGTAGAAAACGAACAATTAATTAGAATATTCCCTAAACTAATAATATTTTCCCACAAAACGTTTTCATTTATCTATTCAAAGTGACCCAAAAAAATCCTAGTATCTTCCAAACACACAACAAATTTTCCTATTTAATACAGATCTTGTTTCTTGGTTGTATGGCATAGAGCTAAAAAAAAAGATTCGAACACTGCCCATTCTACCTACAAGCCTCAATTTTTCAATAGTTCATCCAGTGGTATGCAATGAGATCACTGTCTGCTAACAGAAGAATGGAACCCATGTTGGCTGTGCGCCATGTGCTACTCATACGTGTGGTTGGACTTTGAAATGACGGAGACAGCATTTTGCTTACCTGTTACTTTACGAAAGTGGACTGCCAAAGCGACAAGGAGATATTGTGAGCCGTGTCATAATCCCTTATCAGTTGGAGTCACATTATATTAATCTTTTGGACGAAATTGAAATTAAGCTTATCTTTTCTTTGAGAATTGATGTCAGCTATATATACAGTTAGTATATCACACTAGTTAAGGGATCTTGAGTCCAACCATACCCGTCCAAAAGAAACGGTATAAATCGCATGCAACCAATTATACCGTCGTCATGGAAATCCTCTATGTGAGTTGTATATATTCACTTTTCCTGTTTAATCTTTATGGGCTTCAAATTTCTTGTTATTTCTTTTTTAACAAGTCTTTTGTTGTTGTACACATGTGATGCAAGCAAGATGGCATGTAGGTAGGTACATGTAGGTAGGTACTTTTCTAAAAATGAAAGAGAAAGGTGGGTGTTTTTATTGGATGCGGTTATCCTCTATCTAAATTGTTTGATTTAGGGTCAAGTTAGAGGGATTCTTTAGGTCATTCGTTTAATATTGAGGGAAGAGTATAGCAGTCGAGCATGTTTTACTAAATTTACATTATATTTCATATATTACAAAAGTGTATTAGAATATCATTTGTGAACTAACAACTGTTTATTTTGTGGGGAAAAAAGTTTGCAATTAGATCTTTATTGGTACTAATAGTACATTATTATTGAGGTGTTTTTTGGAAAATTTGCATGATAATTAGCACATTTGCATAAATTTTAGATCAATTGTGCAAATTTTTAGGTTGTCTAAGTGACCAACAAATGGTGTAGAAGGGGCCATGTATCAAGGACACTTTGAAATTGACATTTTTTTTATCCTTTGACAATCAACAAACTCTACTAGCAATTCCATCAATACCTAAAAGCCAAATGATGTTTTTTTAAGTAGCCAACTCCACATCGAAACAACCAAGGAAAAAATACAAAAAATTGATGTATAATTTACACTATACAAATGTGTCAAGTTAATGATAAATGTTACTAGGATACTTCCTCTCTCCAATTTTAGTAGGTGTAAGGGATTTGTCTATAAGAAAATTAGAAATTTGTTATTTTTAACTTGCCCATGCACCTAATATATTACTGTTTTCTTAATTATTTAAGATTTTTATAAAACAAATTATTTTGGTGCACCAAAATATATATATATATATATATATATATATATATATATATGAAATTCCACTTATTGACCTTGAATGGTTATGGAATACATCCATAGAAAAAATTTAGTTACAACCAATTTCAATAAAAGTTTCCTGGAATTTGACTCAAACCTCTTTCTATAATGCATCCAAATTTTTGGAATGCCTAGACAATACAAAAAGTAGATGATTTAGATGAGAAAGTAATGACTTTAGTGGACACAACCTACTAAGGGGATTGTGGCCAAGTTGTACGAGTATCACAATGACAAAAAGTCTAAATGATACTATCTATTTTGTATGTATGATGTGAGCGTGGTGAATAAATGTAATGCTTACCTAGAGAACCTAAGAAAATAAAATCTAAACATTATACTAAGTTGATAGAATAATGTTTTTCTTAAATGTTTACACAACAATTATGCAAAATAAACACAAAATAAGATAAAACTTCTGTATAAGTAAATACAATTAAAGTTAACAAATCTCAAGAGTTCTCTAACATAGATATGTATATGTAATCTAATATACTAAGAACAAACACAAGTATGCAAATCCATATAATGCAAATGAATAACAAGTACATCATCATATAAATGTAACACACACACACACACACACACACACACACACACACACAACATATTGTACATAATGAACCATATTTTATTGCACAAGTCGCAAGGATTACAGTACAAATAGAGTAAGCATAGAACATATCTAACATCTCTAAATGGGTATCTTAACCAATACACTAATACATCTCATTATTAAAATGAGAAAATCTCTAATGAAGAGCAAGAGGATAATAAGAACAAAAAGAATTATCCTACACCTAAACAAGAACGTTGAAATCTCAATGGTACAAAGAATCACTACCACCTGACCATGTGGAATCTGGAGGCTCACCCCACCATGCTAAGGAGATAAATACTAGACCCCACTAAAAAATTGAACACATAAAAACCACAATGCCAACAAAATCATAAACATTGGATTCTAAAACCTCTCTATGGCAAGAGGTGCCACACATTAGACTAGAGGCACCTAACACCTATAAGAAACCTAAGATGCATATGACGAATTGTCATTACATATGGCTAACCCTTGAGTTAATTTGGTAGTCTCTTCGGACCTTGATCCCTAAATGACCATATGTGGATCGACAAACCTCTCATATAAAGAAGGATACTAATTATGCTAGACCTCAACGTCTCACTAGGTGAGAAAACATCATTTCATGCTCCACCCTAGCCTATAATAACACTCAAGACATGGACGAGGAATCAAAAATATCTTATTAATTCATTTTAAACCCTATTTATGTATAAAATTATCACTTATTGAGCTACTTATAATGAATTGCCTTGGTATCCACTTAAGGGCTTCAACCCTCGTTGCAAGTTGTTAGCTCCAACTAATAATATTGTTATTGTATGTAAGAGAATCATACCAATTATTATATTTTCATTGATGTCAAGATTTAGTTGGTTATACATTATGCTAATATAGTAGCGTACCATATTATTTGATTGATGCAGAGGATTTGAAGAAAGTATGATGATAAAGTTTATCAATATTAGTATTCAATGGATACTTGAATGCATGGGACTATGACAATATAATGTTGCTTTTATTGTTTTACAATCAGGTATGTCGTAATTGTGTTCATAATTGGTTGGTTGGTTAAAGAAGAAATACAACATACATCAAGTAAATATAGTTGTCACTGAGAACATGGAAAAGAAAAGTTAAAGACTAGTGTTAACCAAGTAATTCTAGTGTTAGTCAAGTGATGTATTTCCCAAGTAAGTTTTGCAATGTTCACCAAGTATGAATAGGAAGAACAAGTTAAGAAACATTGAATCTGAGGCCAACTTATGGTGACAATAAAGAATGATTGAGAAGATCAAATGATAAAGTCAAAGTTAGTTATGAGATCTATGACTGGAAAAATATATTAAATATATGGTGAAGGATATTTATGCAAGATGAAGATGAGCACAACGTTCAAGAAATTTCTATTTTTTGAGTGTTTAAATTCAATGAATTTGAGATCTACGATTGTGATTAAGTGAAAAAAATTGGAAGGTAGAAGTTAGATATTTAAGGAGATGATTAAGACTATTTTTGGTTGATGCTTGTTATTGATGGATGTTGATAAAGTGTGAACTATTGAATGTTAAAAATAGAGAAAGAAGAACAAGGTGAACCAAGCAAAGCAGAAGTAGAAAGATCAAGCAGAGGAAGTGCAAGGTGAAAGAGAAAGAGTATGAATCATCTAGACAGAGATCAGAAGGAAACAAAATGAAGTAGAGATCTGAACAAGCAAGGCAGTGCTTAACCTAGCAGATTATTTGACTATTACTTTCTTACCATTGTAGTAGATAAAATCTCTTAACTGAGTGGACCTAACAAGTCTTTGAAATTCTATATGATAATGTCAATTAATGATGTTTGTAAGTCATTTATATTAGGCCACTCTTCAGTAATTAGAAGGATTAATAAGGTCTAGATGATCTTGGTTAAAATCCTCTAACCAAGTCACACTAAAAATGTGCATGTAACCTTTAACAAGGTTGGCTCCTAAGAGAGTTCAGTTCAAAAGAGTGAAATATTGATGCAAGAGCATCTTGGGTGTAAGAGAAATCTTGCGTCACCCAAAAATATTTTCTTTTTGTTTCTTGAATAAGGGTTGTCTTAGTGCAAATTTGTCGTTTATGGAGGCTTACTACTTAATAAACTAGTCATACAAGCTTGGAATGTCTTAATTTAAAAGGTAGATATTCATATATATCGGCCTGCTAGTGGAGGCTTGGTGCTATCTGATGAGTGTTCCTGAAGTTATTGTGGATTTTTGTAAAAGGAATTCAAGCTCAATTTTGAAGGCCTTAGAGGCCCTGGATCTACTCCAAAATGGGGTTGACTGAAGCTTGTACTAGTCAAATCATGTAAATTAGAAGTCGGGGATTTTGAAAAGGGGTTATAATAGCCAATCAAAGAAATGGTTCTAAAGTTATGGTCTTTCAAATTTGGGCCAAAATAATTGTCAAAAGTGTATTGGGCCAAATCTATATGTATTTTAAGGTTTGGTCAGCCTCAAGGGTAAGGGTTTGGTGTTTAGAAACTTCTCGGGCGACACAAAATTACCTATATAAGCAAGGCTCGTAGATTGTCTAGAACACCTCTAGGTGATAGTTTGCAACTCTTTGTTGCAAATTATTGTAAGGAAGCTGGTTGTATTTAAAAAAAATTTAATTCTGCATTTGTGACAATAATAAGAAACCCATATTTTATTCTCACAAATTGTTGTTATTTCTTTATTTTTTTAATGTGTTTGTGGTATTAAGGGGAGTAATCATACAAAAGTTTGCACCCTTGCTTAAGCTATGACCCTCAAGCAACCTTGTGTAACATGGAAACAATCTCAAAAGTGTGGGACTTTCCAATCAGAGATTGAATCTCCAGAGAAGGTTGACTTCCTTACTATCAGGGTGCATCTAACGAATTCTTGAGAGGAAAAGGGAGAAGGAAATGCATGAAAATATAACTAACTAATCTAATCTAGAGGGGTAATACACCAAATAGTATGTTGATCTACTTCTTCCCAATTATTTCACTAAAATCTAATAGACATCACAAGATATACCACTATCTATATTCTTTCAATCTTAATCACCATAGAGAAGTCAAGAAAATAACATAACCATGCAAGGAATGCAACAAATTCACTTAATAGATTAGTTAATTGAAATGAACATAATCATATGGTATTATAATTGCCAAAATACATCCAAAAAAATGAGGTATAATCAAATTAAACTAATCTAATTGGCTGAGAGTGGATATGATAGTAGTGCTTTCTATGAATAAGAGGCAAGAACCTTTAAAGAGAATATCTACATAAGACTATAAAAGAGAGATCGACCCAAAACAAAACAAAAAAAACTTGCCTTTATAGGGTGTGGACATAACCCATATTCAACCTTGAGTTTAACTTCAATGACCATGGGATTGGATTATAGATGAGAGCAATAACTGAAAATCAAAAGAAAATCTGATCATGAAGTGCAACTACCCACAAGAAATGATAGAATGAGCAAGGAAAAAAGTGCACTCAATCGTAAGAGATCAAATCAAACAGAATTGATTATGATATGCATTTAAGGAGCATGTGATTATGATATGCATTTAAGGAGCATGGGATGCAATGGCATCAAGGATACTAAAAGTGTTTGCAGGCAAACAAATCATTCTCTTTAATCTCTCCAACTGCTACATTGGATAGTATTCATGACGTGCCATATCAACCATGTCGCCAAGTCAATTGAATTCAACCATTCAAGCCACCATGTTTCCCTATATCCTTGAAATTTTTTTCCACCTCACCTAGCAATCTAACTATCATGTTGACCTATGCCTATACCTCTTTTCCGCTTCACAACTTGATTTCTTCATTGACTACTTGGCCTTGCAAAATTGCAACCTCTTCATATTATGCCTTATCACTGCTTCGCAACTCTTCATCACTTTAACTCACTAACCATTGCGACCCTATAATCATTTACAAACTGGCCACTTTGCACCCTCGCAACTCTTGCAGATCTAACATCTCTTGTCCTTGTGTGATGATGTGAGGGCATCCTTTTCTTCCTTCATCACGACTTTGCAAACGCTAGATAGAAGCATGTCTAAAGTTGTGTGATGTTGTGAATGATGATTTGATGATTTCTATCTCTTTTTGTAGCTTTGTAACCAAAACTCATAACTATAGATCAGACCCTGTGATGGTGCGAAGACCATATTTCTTTGATTGTTTGATGCCCCTCACAACTTTGCAACCTAAAATGTCATATATGCTCTTTAGATTGTGATATTGCAATAACCCTCTGTAGACACCAAAATTTGTCCAAAACCTGTTCCTAGCCAATTAAATAAATATTCATTATTCATTTAATTCCCCTACCTTAATTAGATAAATTTTACATTTATTTAATTATGTTTGCCTTACCTTGATTTAAATAAACTAAGGTTTATTTAAATCCTAACCAATTTCCACTTGCATCTAACCCCTTTCACTTTAATTAAGTATGTCATTTACTTAATTAATTCCCTCCTAATCCCACTAGGAATTAAATATTGCATTTAATCCTATTTGAGCACATGGCTCCTACATTTAACCCTCACCTAACCTCACTAGCCTAACTAACCCATCTTGCTAAACCTACCCACTTCCTAATCATGCTTTCTTTTCCTAATCATCCTAGCTAACACCTCTTGATCCTAAGTGTGTTCTCACACATGTGTGAGGAATCCTCACACATGTGTGAGAGATGTTCACACTTTCCTTATCCCTCATATCTTGCATGCCTCTTACAACCTTGTCCCCCTTCACATGTGAACCAAGGTGTCTCACACATGTGTGAGAAACCTTGAGCCTCCAACCCTCTTACACATGTCATTGACCCATCACTTTCAAAGGTGTCTCACACATGTGTAAGGAAACATGATCTTACACACCTCTTACACCTCATTGATCATGTCACCATCAAAGGTTGCTCACACATGTGTGAGCATATTTCCCCCTTTGAATGGTCAAAACCCTAATCCATGTGGAGTCTATTTGTCCTCCACCTCATTGACACCTCATCGATCCTGAGAAATCCTAGCCCTCCATCTTGCATTCAATCTTAGCCATCCATTTTCTTATAAAAGGAGAGCCCTCTCCTCATTTTCACAAGCACCTTCTACCTCATTTTTATGTTGCTGGATTTGTGAGCAACCACATCCCACAATAATTAAATCATCTACACTTGATGGTTTCATGAGGTTTGCATAGTGCTATTTTTTTGTTCATTTACATGTCTTCTTTCATAGTTTGAGGTTTTGCATGATAATGTAGGAATGTGCATTAGTTACTTAGTGTTATTTCCTTTAGTTACATTTTTATGCAACACATTTTGGCACGCCCAGTGGGACATGTATGCATAAACATTCATCTTTGAATGCATGGTTAAACGCTAAAACAATCAAATTCAATCTTGAATTCCCTAAGGGAATGGACATGTATGCTTAGGTTAGCAAACATTTCGAATTGGTGCTTAAAATGAACTCACACAATCTCGAATGTTTAAAGGGAAATTGATTTCATTTTCAACATTTTGTTTATGCACACGCTTGATTTACTTTCTTGTTGACGAATCCGCATTTCATTTACGTTGACGACGATTTCTTGGAAAGAACATTGTATGCTTTAAACACATGTGTCTTCAAGTAGATAGAAAACCTAAAGTTTCATTGGGAACAAATGTGTGTCTTTTGAACCCCAAGGCCACTTACGTATTCTCTCCCCTCGCGCCTTCGGGTGATCTTGGGTGCACAAGAAATAAGTGGTCTTGTTTTTCTTTTTTTTAGGAGGCCTACTTGGGGATTTCATCACCTCTTGGGATGACCTCAACTCCAGTGTTCTGGCGGAGTATAAAAATTGGGAGGTGAATCGAAAGACACCTCTCTTGGAAGCATAATATTGTCACTCTTGGCTAAGCCCCAAAGAACTTTATACCTTTGGGAAGTGAAGGAGGAGATTTGGGTTACCATCTCCCCTCGGCTGTGTGGCAGTATTTTCTTTCATCTACAGATTTGGGCCTCATGTACCTTGCATATATCGAGGATGCCCTTTAGTTCATACTTGTACAGCCTAGTTGAAACCTTATAGGATTGTTGGTGTGTTTGATGTTCTTGAGTGTTTGAAACACACTTGCCTTGTACATATTTCATTGTATATATTTTGCATCTTAAAACATAAAAATCCAAAAAATCATAAAGCATAAAAATCCAAAAACATCATAAACCTTCAAAAATCCAAAAAAATCAAAAACAATTTCAAAAACAACAAAACCAAGTCTTGGTTCAAATCCCCTTAGTCAAGTTGTCCACATCACTTCCACGTCACATCTTCTCTCCATCAAATTCATCACCCTCACATATCTCTCATCTTCATCATTCAAATCATTCTTTGATCATCGCTCTTCATCCACATCATTTCCTTATCTTCTTCGTCATTCAATCTACTTCCTAACCTTCATCCTAGTCATGATTCATCATCATCCAGCTTCAATTTCCTTCGCCAATCTCATTATGCATTCATAATTCAATCCTCCACATCATCATTCTTCTAATTCAACCCCTTGTCAAATTCATGCATTTCTAATCAATTTCTAATTCAATCCATTTACATATTCCTCCATAATCAATCTTCCTAATTTCATTTGTCTTCCTCTAATTCAACTTTTCATCAAATATTCTACTTTGGTCATAGGAGCATTATCATTAACATTGGATTTTCATTCAAATCTCACATCCACTTGGTTAGGGTTTTTAATCAGATCAAATCAAACCCTCATCCAATCCAATCAACATCAAATCTAATCAAATCAAATCCAATAAAAATCAAATCAAATCAATATCAATATCAAATCCAATTTGAATCAACGCAAAGTCCAAAGCTCCTAGTCCTAAGTTCATATTTCCTTCATCATCAAATCGTTCATCACTCTTCTTCTAACATCTATGGATTTGAATTTTCTTAATCACATGGTTGACGATCTTCAAAGGCAATATGGAGTTATACCTCCTGTTCAACCTACATATCAAATCCATCCCCAACACTTCATATCCAACTCTCATCCATCTCATGTTCATTATTCCTCTACCTTTGAGAAGGGAAATCCACCTCCTTATCCTTCACCTATATACGATTCCATTCCTAGCTCACGTACTTCCTCAAACACAAATGACCTTGCCATGGAAATGGAACAATTAAAGAATTATATATTGGCAAGCCAACAGCAAGAGGCCACCTTCCATGCCATGTGTCCTCTTCCCCCATGTTTCGAAGATCCTAGTCCTCATGTCCCATCCAACCCCAATCCTCCATGCAATCAACTACCCATAGTTACACCTTCACACAATCCTAATCCTCCAAAATCCACATCATCCCCACCTCATAAGGGGTTTTTCACATCACTCTTGGCTAAGTGTAAAATACAAAATGAAGAGAGCCAATCACCCCAAGTCATACCCCTAGTTCCATCTCAAGACCTTCCTCTAAAGCATGTCACTATAGATTCCTCTTCTCCTCTAGATCCGAGCATTTCTCCATCCCATCATTCCCCTATCCCTCAAGATCCATTTATCCCCCCTAGTTAATCTCATGATTCCCTTCCTAACCAAGATCAAGACATTCCATGTACCAAGCACATTCCTCCTTCCACTCCATCTCAAGAGTTAGCCTACATAGCTCCTCCACTTCATGCCGAACTTCATTCCACTCCATCCACTAATACTCCTCCATGTCAAGATCAAATCACTCCATCTCATCATCCTATTCCATCTCATGATCCACTTGTTCCACCACATGCTCCTCTTTTAAGTCAAGATCAAAGCACCCATTCTTTTGCCTTTCATGATCCCCCTACATCTCACGATCCTATTATCCCCCATAATCCCCTTCATGATCCTAATTCTCCACATGACCCTATCATACCTATCCAATCCACTCATGTATCCCATCTACCCGGACTCGCATCTTGTGTTGAAAATGATAAGTATCCCCTTGGAGAAAACATGGCTCAAGATGTTGGTACACCTTCCACTCCTTCCAAACCAAAAATTCCTCCTTCCAAACCTAAACACTTCCACCATTCATATTCCAAGTCCATTCTAGGTCCTTATCTTCCATCCATTCTGGGTCCTTATGTTCCACATTCAACCCCTTCATCCCTTCCATCCATTTTGGGCCCTTACATACACCCATCCACCATAGCCATGTTTGCCACATCATCCCCTCATGCTCCTAATAAAGATCAACAAAGGCACACATCCTTGAATTCCTTACCATATTCACCATCTGTACGCTCTCCATCTCCTTTACTTTCATGCACCCATACCATGGCCAATGGAAGCACATTGGATGCTAAAGAAAAAGAGAATAAAGCCAAAAATTCAC
This sequence comes from Cupressus sempervirens, assembly GCA_028749045.1. NCBI lineage: Eukaryota > Viridiplantae > Streptophyta > Pinopsida > Cupressales > Cupressaceae > Cupressus > Cupressus sempervirens. Next base: position 392,511,871 of record CM053783.1, read on the forward strand.
AAAAATCCAAGGATCAAAATGTCACCTCTAAAAGACATGTTCAAGAAAAGAAAAATCTGATCCAAAGCAAAATCAGAAAGCCACAAAGGCTCAAAATCAAAAATGCAAAAATTATGTGGATACCAAAGCTACTTAATGTAGCAATGAATCTCAAAGAAAGATTCACAATGACATCCAATTCTGCTAATCCAAAGGCTTCCCTCATGCATCAATCCACCATCCCAAATCCATCGTCTCCTTCCTTCATTTTGGGTCCCTATATCCCAAAATTCAAACTTTCTCCTACCTATCCTCCACAATTTCCTCCTTTCCATCACCCTTCAAGGTGTGTTCCAATGACGATCTTTCCACTTCCTTCATCCACTCATTCACAAGCCTTCCATCCTAGCATCCATCAACCATATCTTCCTCCCACCCACTCCAATCCCTTAATCCAAACTTTTTCATAAGCCATTTTCCTCCGTTCACTACCCTATCAACATCTATGAGCAAATAATCAAAATTCCTTGAAAATAAAAAAAAAAGACAAAAAAGGAATAATAAAAATTCAAGGGATACCATCCATATATCTAGATGCTTGAGTCCTCCCTTCATTTTCCTATCATGTCTTCCACTTCCGCTTATCCATCCATTCACTTTTCCTCTTCCACTTGCACTCTACACTGGGGGCAAGCTCCATCCATACCGCTCTTACATACATACCTTCCATGCTTCCATCCACCATTCATTATCCTTTTCTATCTTTGCTCTTGACTTTCACTTTCCTTCCATCCATCTATGCACTTTCCATATCCCTTGTGCATTATCCACACATTTTCCTACATGCTTCCATAATCTTTTCATGCATTTGATCTTGACATGCTATCCATATCTTTCATTCCATAGTCCTTCTCATGTTCATCCATTTTCCATCCATACTCCTATATACTTCCATCCACCTTTCATATGTTCTTGATCTTGATTATGCCCTACATTTCCTCCATTTCATATCCCACATTTCATCCCTACCCTTCATATCATTATCCCTTTTTCATACCCTCCCTCCCATATCCCTTCTTCATTCCACTTTCATGCCCATGCTCGTGATCACTACTAGAGGCACAACAGCAATAAATGTTTATACATGCTTTGGAAGAACACATGCCTTCTCTTCCTCCATACGCTCACCTTCATTCTATATTTCCATTTTTGCACATCCTTTCCCTCCATTTTCATATCCTTGGTATGGGGCATTTTGGACTCCTTTGAAACATGATCCTTGGCTCCACATTTTCTGATACCATATCATTTGGCCCCTCATATCCTTTTACCATTCCTATCATCCACCACCTCACGTTGCTTCTCCTCCATTTTACCATGCCTTGACTCTCCCTTGTCATTGGTCCCATTCTATTCATTCTATCCCATCTTCATTCAATCAATTCATTTTTATCCATTCTATCTCACATTCATTCAATCTAATTCTTTCAATCACTTCAATCAAATTCATTCATCCTCTAATTCAATCAATTTTAAATTCTTTTAATTCTTTCATATCAAATCTATTCTACTATCATCATTCTTCATCCTATCAACATCATTTTTCCACTCTCATCCACGTTCATTCTTCTATCCACCATAAAATCAAAAAATCAAAAAATCAAAAATCTCAATCACTATGCAATCAATACTAATCCAATCAATCTAATCTTGTAATCTTGTACATCAATCTTTAATCAATTCATCAATTTGACCCGATCAGCTGATAATCCATTACCCATATTCAAACATCATTATCATGGGATGAATCCTTCCCAATCCTGGGATGTGCATTACGCTTAGCATTAGCTTTTCCATCCTTAATCAATCATCATCAATCAATCCATTAATGGGTTTTCAGCTTGACTAGGGGCAAAATGGTGGTTTGCTTTTGGTCTTTTGTGCATAGTTGCTTGATTACTTGTCTGCATTAGTATTTTCTGCATGTATCATGGTCTTTGCATCCTATTGTCCCAAGAATTATGATCTTCCATATCATGGTTTCATAAGGCATATGGTTGTATTAGACCCTTTTTTTATCACGTACTAGACACATTGTCATCTTGGTTCCTCATACCTTGTTGCATAGTGTTAAGTACAATATCAAACTTAGGTTGTTCACACCATTGCAGCATAACTTTTCCCCCTCCCTTCCATATTCCTATCCATTTTGAGAGAACATCTGTGTTCTCCTAACCCGTATTTCCTCTCGAGGGGGCATACCCTTCCATCCTCGTCATCCTTCCTCATCCTTTCATGACTGGGGCATCACGCTACTAGTCTTATCCTCCTAGCCACTATATTTTATTCTTCTTTGATATAACATTACTAATGCTATATCAAAGAGGGGCAAAATGTAGACACCAAAATTTGTCCAAAACCCGTTCCTAGCCAATTAAATAAATATTCATTATTCATTTAATTCCCCTACCTTAATTAGATAAATTTTACATTTATTTAATTATGTTTGCCTTACCTTGATTTAAATAAACTAAGGTTTATTTAAATCCTAACCAATTTCCACTTGCATCTAACCCCTTTCACTTTAATTAAGTATGTCATTTACTTAATTAATTCCCTCCTAATCCCACTAGGAATTAAATATTGCATTTAATCATATTTGAGCACATGGCTCCTACATTTAACCCTCACCTAACCTCACTAGCCTAACTAACCCATCTTGCTAAACCTACCCACTTCCTAATTATGCTTTCTTTTCCTAATCATCCTAGCTAATCACCTCTTGATCCTAAGTGTGTTCTCACACATGTGTGAGGAATCCTCACGCATGTGTGAGATATGTTCACACTTTCCTTATCCCTCATATCTTGCATGCCTCTTACAACCTTGTCCCCCTTCACATGTGAACCAAGGTGTCTCACACATGTGTGAGAAACCTTGAACCTCCAACCCTCTTACACATGTCATTGACCCATCACTTTCAAAGGTGTCTCACACATGTGTGAGGAAACATGATCTTACACACCTCTTACACCTCATTGATCATGTCACCATCAAAGGTTTCTCACACATGTGTGAGCATATTGCCCCCTTTGAATGGTCAAAACCCTAATCCATGTGGAGTCTATTTGTCTTCCACCTCATTGACACCTCATCGATCCTGAGAGATCCTAGCCCTCCATCTTGCATTTAATCTTAGCCATCCATTTTCTTATAAAAGGAGAGCCCTCTCCTCATTTTCACAAGCACCTTCTACCTCATTGTTATGCTGCTAGATTTGTGAGCAACCACATCCCACAATAATGAAATCATCTACACTTGATGGTTTCATGAGGTTTGCATAGTGCTATTTTGTTGTTCATTTACATGTCTTCTTTCATATTTTGAGGTTTTGCATGATAATGTAGGAATGTGCATTAGTTGCTTAGTGTTATTTCCTTTAGTTACATTTTTATGCAACACACCCTCTAAAGCTAATTGTTTCTTCTTGATTGCAACTTTACCACTTCATTTATTTATTGACCATTTGACTGCAAAAACAACCCTCAACTTGTTGTGGTGTCCACAACAAATGCCCCATTCCTCGCTAGGAATGGGGATCCCCTACTTTTTTCGACTCTTGAACTCCCAGTTCGAGAGTTGGAAGAAGAAAATTCGATTAAAAATTTAGAATCCTAGAGTCAAAATTGAAAAAATTAAAAAAACAAAAAAAAATTGAAAAAACACAAAAAAGGGGGAAATTAAAAAAATTGAAATGCAAGTTTTAAAAAAAAAATTGTTGTGTGCTCACCCCGGCACACGTGATGCAATGAGTCCTCGCCCCCCCTCTTGGTGTCTTCATGTCGAAACTTGCAGCTCACGCTACACACGTTGGGTGCCACTTGGCACTTTGTGCGCCAAAGCTGCATGCCCGAGCTGTGGGCACTGGGTGCCGCTCGACGCTACGCGTGCCAAAGCCGCGGCTTGCGCTACAAGCTCTAGGCATAACGTTGTGGCCCATGCTAGGCACGCTGGGCACCGCTCACCGGAGCCACACACCTCAGCATGCGGGCCTAGGCACCGCGCGCCTTGTGCGTATTTTCTCACCCTTTTGCTTTTTTGCAAAAGTTTTAAAATTTAAAAAAAATATATATATATATAAGTTTAAAAAATATATAAAACTTTAAATAATAATAATAATAATAAATAGATCCCCAAAGGGGGAAATTTTTTTAACTTATGTTTTTGCTTGTACGCTATATTTGTAACTAATAAACCATTTTCCCTCAATGTGCAGGCAATGTGATCAGATGGTGTCCATGTTTGGAGTAGCACCCAAACCTTTAGTTTTTAAGTTCCAAGGCATACCCCAAAGTCAAGGCTACACGATGATTATGTTGAGATCAAAGATACTAACCTCGAACACATGGACTTAGGAAATTTCCTGAGAGTTTATAAGAATCTGACAGAAAGATCAGCTTTGGTGTCTGTATTGATCTGTTCTGGATTACTGAGTGTAGCATCACATCTTGTGTCTGTGCAATCAGCTGAACTAGTCATGGCCCTATCACAGCACTTTGTTCCTGATGAGAGGGTGGTGAAGAGCATCACAGGGGAAGTGGTACTAGATCTGTGACCTGATAACATTGAAAAGGGTTTCCACCTACCAAGAGAAGACCAGTTCATCTAACTTTCCTATGAAGTAGCTAAGAAATGATATAGGGAGCATCAGCAAGAGGCTATTGACATTATACAATCTTCATACCTGATTGAGAAGCTTCCTTGGGGAAGGATAACCAAAAAATTGGATGACCCGAGGATACATAAAGGATGACATCGAATACTCTATCATTCTCCTAAGTAGCGTCATGGGCTTACCTGCAGCGAGTCATCTCACTGCATTCATGGTCAACTTCATTGAGACCATCATACATGTAAGGATACCACTAGATTGGGCCACCACATTAAGAAAAAACTTATGTGATCAACTGAGGATGGTGTAGGACAAGAAGAAGTTTTATATGACTTCTTATGTGGTGTACCTACTTGCAGCGAAGGCAACGAACTATCCTAGTTTGTACAAGAAAGGCAATATGTTGGACCCCAATGCTTGGCCATACATAGTCTACCCCCAGTTGGTGAAGAAGAAGCTCTCAGCATAGAGAAAGGAGTACAAAATTGTGAATGATGCATTTATCTTTGTGATCATTTGATTCATTGAGGGAGACTATGGGAAGAGGTTATCCGATGAAGCCAAAGCACAAATCATAGCTCTCAGAGCTTACTTCATTCAGTTCAAGACATTTACATATCTTCAGGTGAGTGGTGCATCTATCAGTCCTAAGAAGCTTTCGAGATGCCCAAGTGACAAGTTGGTACTATTGGAGATCTCTAGGAAAATTGAGTCGGCCTATGAGAAGATAAAGAGACAACGGAGACCCTGCTAGGAATGGTCATTGGTCCTTGGGCTATATCAAGTGAAGTGAAAACAAGATATTTCAACCTTTGAGTGGGAATGGGAGAACTATCCTCTTGAAGAATAAAACTCTCCTAGGCCATACTTTGACAATGTTGGTAAAGTGGAAAGCTTGGAAGGAAAGGACTTCCATCATGAGGATGCCATTGAAGATCATTGGATGAATGCCACAAACGACTACGATGTCTACATCAGGGACTATTGTAGGATAACTTTGTATCTAGCAGAAAAGGCTCTCCATTTGAACATCCCTAATGAGATAAGGCTACAAGACTCTAAGGGCCCGTTTGGCTATGAGAATAGTAATACAAATTTTGGAATACATATTCTGGAATATAAAATGGGGCTACGTATTCCTATTCTCCATTTGGTTCAGCCAATATTTGATGGGAATTTGCAGACCTCAAAATTTATGTTTTCTAAAATAAATAAAAATGGAATAGGAATACGTATTCCAATAACACCTATTTTGGTGGAATTACAAAACCCCATTTTTGGGCCAAAAATGGAATACGTATTCCATTTTTACTTTGTATTCCAATTCTATTTTGGTGCATCCAAATGTGGAATTCAAATTTTTTGGAATTTACATATGCCTATTCTGCTTGTATTTCGCTCGCCAAACGAGCCCTAAAGAATTATTGGATCCCCTGTTCAATGCAAATAAAGTCAATGAAAGACCCATTCTGAATGCAAGGGTTGATAGAGAGGAAGAAGATGACATTACTCATAAGCGAGACATGTCATTAGAATGACAAGGGATTGGATCTAGAAACCCTTTCCACTTGATCCAATTCTTGATACTATAATCTTCCATGCACATGCTTGCCTAGAAAGAAGTAAAGGAAGGAAGGTTACAGTTCCCATCTTTGCACTCCAGTCTCCTATTAGGCTAGAGACAGTCTACTAGCTTGATTGCCCAGTGGGATATTATCACCTTCATAAAAGGAAGGGAAAGAGAAAGAGAACCTCTCCTTAGAGAATTTAGATAGAACAGGTTGCAGAACATTTGTCTTCCTAGTAGCATGAATAGAGCTCACAAGAGTCCCAAGGTATTGGAGCCTCTCAAATCTAGGATGAACCTTAGTTGCCTCTTGTTGTGCCAAGCCAACTAGAAGAGGGAGAGATTCCAGAAGCCTCCATTCCTCCTATATGAGAAAAGCAACCTTCTCCTTCCATCTCTAAGAAACATAAGAGGATCAAGATTAAGATGAAGAAAAGGAAAAGGATTAGCAGAAGATTAGTACCTAATCCATCTATTCCTGAAACTATTTTAGAGGAAGAATAAGATGAGGAAGAAATAGAATCAGAAGAGGAGGAGGAATAGGTACCCCTACAAAGAAGAACTCTGTTAGCAAAAGTTGCAGAGTTAGAAAGAAGAAAGAGTGCCACTAGTACCCCACCATCCACCCAAGTAGAACCATTAGAACTCTCTTCTTTGGAAGATGAAGTGCAGCACTAGGTGAATGAGCAAAGGGAAGGAGGTGAGGATTTTTTCTCCATGATGGATTTTGATTTCATGCCCGTGGGTATAGAGTTGGTTGGGGATAAGATCAGAGACACCCCTACAGATGAACTCCAACAAGAAGACTGGATGCATATGCCACTAGATACATAGGGTCCTAATCTTACTCCTCCATCTCCACCATAGATTATGGTGGTAGATAAGGGTTTAGTAACTCCCCCTCCTCCAAGTCCAGAAGAGAAACAAGCTCAAAAGGAACCATCACCACAAGAGCAACCAAAGTCGAGGGCTACTAATGAAGCATCAAAAGAGGGATAGATGGTAGAATATGCACAATAGCCTTCCCAGGATGCTGAGGAGCAAGCTACAGGATCTATGGAGATTGAAGTTATAGAAGGAGAGTCCTCACAATAGGAGGCGACTCCAAGAAAAAGAAATAAGGGGAAGGAGGTAGTTGGACACACCCCTTAGTCATTAAGAGCTAAGGTCATAGAGAAAGACATTTTGAGATGGTTCCAAAAGGAGATAATGAGGAGTGCTAAGCCTCAGTTCCATGCTTCCAAGGATGACATCTGTGATATTGTTGAGATCTTGAACAAACTTGAGTCTCCATTACATGATGCAATGCCATTCATGTTTGTCACTACCATATGGAACTAGGATTTATTTGCACAAGTGGCTCTTCCTCCTAAAGGTACAGATGTAGAAGCTATTAGTCTAGAGGATTATGAAGTGAAGGATGTTATGTTGGGAAAGCCTACATGGGATTCAGCCTGATAGATGATGACTATGGGAGTCAAATAGGTTCTCAAGTACATGGAACAAGATGAGATTGAACTCTGAACACTTCAAAGGCAAGTTGAGATCCTAAAGGGATATCTAGCTGAAGTTGTTGGTCCTCTTGATCCTGTGCACCCCAAGGAGACTCTAAACACCATTCTTAGAGAAGGTGGAGGTTTACAACTCAATCCATTTTGAGAGCTTGTCAGGAATGGTGAGAAAGCCTTGAGGATAGAGGTGTTACCACAATCATAGGGAATTTGAAGTTACTACATGTTATGCAGGAGAATGTGAATAAGATTGTAGCAATTTTGAGGCAGGACTTCAGTATCATGGATGAGGTACAGGAATGGAGCAAGGATTTGCAAACTCTACAAGCCATAAAAGGGAAAAAATATTGCACTTTGATCGATGTATATACCGGAGAGGAGCTAGACTTGATTGATGATTGGATAGAGAAGATAGTGGATGGCAATAAAGTAATGGAAACATTACACGAGGAGATCCATTGGCTCAACGACCAAGCCCAAAGGCAAATTTTGGAAGCAAAAAAGTTGTACAGTGTTGCATGCTTGGATATTTTTGAAGATGAAGAATGAGAGAAGCTATTGCCAATTGAGGTAGTAGTAGATAATTTCAAGAAGACATTAGAGGTAGCATCCAATGATTAAGATATCAAGCAAGCCTTCAGGATAGAGGAAGCATTGTTGGAGTTGGACACCAAACTTGGAGATTTTGTAGATACTCGAATTGAAGTGGATAACTATAGACAGAAAGTAAAGGATAAATATGAGGCTTTAGATCTTCCAAATGAAACCAAAATTATTGAGATTGTAGAGAAATTAAAGGGAAAACATCCAAACATAGCTTTGGGATGAAGAAGAACAAAACCCAGATGCCAAAATTTCAATTTTGACACTTAGTAAAATTTTGAGATTTTGATCCTTTTGAGGTTCGTAGCTTCGCAGCTCTGTAGGTCTGTAGCTCCACATTTTCATATAGCTATGCATGTCTACAGCTCTACATTTTCATACAGGTTTTTAGGTACGTAGGTACACAAGTCCACAGCTCTGCAATTCAGAGGTGCACCAATAGTTAACTAGCAGTTCCAAAAATAGCACCTTCCATGCATCAGGGATGCATTGTAACAACAGTTTAACTTTGACACATGCTTAATGAAGGACCAGCTTCTATTTTTGGCACCTCCATGCACTTCCACTTCAACTAATGGCTTCCTTCTACTTTCTCTCTCATGCTTTCTTTGTTTTTGACATGTAAAGGGCTCATGCATCTAATTAATGAATAAAATATGGATGGAGTCCCTCTAAGCACCAAATTAATGGTTAGTCTATATATATTTAGTTTTTTTTAATGTTTTAAAAGAATTTTATTTCATGAAGATATCTCTCACTCTCAACACAAATTGAGGAGACAATTTCTTATAAATATCCCATTGTAAAATGTAACAAGGGTCGCCATTATTATGCAATAAAATTATGCTTTTAGTGCTAGCATTTGGAGTGTAGTCATTTTTTCCTGAATGTGTCATTGTTTTGTGAATTATGTTCATGATATTTTGATTGAGCCAAAGGTTTATTGTGTTGTTTCTAGTTGTGCGATCTTTTAGCTCTGGTGTTTGCTACAAGTTTACGAATTTTGCTGATGTAACGAACTTGAGAAGAGATCATCAAATTGTGCCTGCATAGATTTTTTTCTCGCATGAGCGCACTTTTTGTGGCCTTGTGATTTCTTGAAAGGTGAAATATCATATGATCGTTAAAGTTTCTCATCGACGATTGCATCAGTGGATTCTAGGAAGCGCTGCTCCTATTTTCATTGGTTTCCTACTAATTTCTTCGAAAGTTTAACTTGCAACGTGTTGTTTTCTGTAGCTTATGTCCATTTAGGATTTCAATTTCATGTTATTTGCTTTCAATTTTGTTAATTTCTTTGTTAACCTCTTGTTAGAATAGGAACTCATTTTAGTTGCACTGTTAGATCGCATTCATTGAAAAAAAACCAGAAAATACAAAAATATTGTTCTTTTGTGTGTTATTTTGAGACAACAAATAGATTTACTTCATTTTGAGATCATAGTAGAACCAGCAAAGGCCACCTCATGAACAATCACATTTATCTTCAACTGAGCAGATTTTGGTACCTCACAAGACAAAGACTAAACCTTGGAGTTGATCCCAAAAAGATTAGCTTTTCAAGAGAGGAATTGCACAATGGATTCCTTCCATTGACCTTGTGTAAAATGACCACCCAAAAGAAGTGGCACTAGAAGGAGGGCCCCTTTTGACTCGCGAAAAGGAAGAAAAGTTGTTAAATTTTTTGAATTCTGCACTTCTATAATAATCTACACTTCACAAAAGTTCAAAAAAAATTCCTAAGTTTTTGACAAATTCAGGTCTGTGGGTCCGCAGCTATGCAAGTCCGTAGGTTTGGAGCTTTCTAGGTGCATAGGTGTGCAAAACTCTTTGGTGTGCAAAATTTAGAACAGTGAGAAAGTGTACTTCTGTAGAGGTGCGCTTTTCTCCAAAATTTGATGCAAGTTGGAGGATATTGATCTAAAATCTCCATTTAAGCGAGCATTAAGGTCTACGCCAAGTGCACACGATTTTCTCAAGCTTACCCACTTCCGTAAACCACATGGTGATAAGGGAACATCCTGAGTTCAACCACTTCCATTCAAACTTTCATCATCTTCTTCAACTTCACCTCCACTCCAACTATCTGGTGGACCACCACATACTCCAATAGCCACTCCTCAACAACCACCATTAGGTCCACCAAACACTCCAATGGCATTTTTCACAAATGTCATGGACCCACCAATAAACTTGAGAGGTGCACTCCATGACCTCCCAAAGAATCCCGAGAAGTTTTGCCCAAGATTCATCTATGGTGAAACACAAACTGTCGAAGATCATGTCAAGGTATTCAAGCAAATTGGCAATTGCAAGCAAGTGGCTAATGAGGATGTGGTTCTTCATTTATTTCCCTACTCTTTGGGAGAAATTTCCTTCAATTGGTAGGTCAATTTGCCACCCGAATGCATTGGAGATTGGGATACATTCAAAAAATTCTTTTTGGAACAATTCAAAACATTCATCAATCTAGTTGTGATACATCAACAATTCATATCAATCAAAAGGGACCCAGCTGAGATAGTTTCACACTTCAACCATCACTTTCATATGGCCTACCGCAAGTTGGAAATGTCATACACCATACCAATTGAAGCCACTATTTAGATTTATTTGAATGCTATGGACCCTCTTACAACGATCTTTTTGATAAGAATTCCTACAACAAATATTGACACATTGGACAAAGTCTTTGCAGAAGCGATCATGTTTACGAATCAAGCCAATCCTAATGGAGGAGGAATGATGCTTTTGGCACAAACAGTCCCTACAATACCAACATACCCCATGGGAGCACCCACCATGCCTAGCCAGTTCATACCTATGAACCCAATTCCATTACAATAGGCACCCACTCCACAAACGCAAGTGATAACATATCCAGGGTATGAGCCTCCAAAAATAGCTTTCTTTGAACAAAAAGCAACTGTTCCTATGGACGCAAATAACAATCTTCTTTCGAAAGTTGGTCAAATGAAAAAGAATATGTCACAGATGAATAATGAATTGACACATCTTAGATTGTCACAAGGAAAAAATAACAACTTCCAAAGAAATAATGTTGGTCCCTACAATAACAATTTTGGTTAGAATTACAACAGAAACTTCAATGGGAATAACAACAACAATGCAAGAAACAATAGCGGAGGAAAAAAATTCAATCCTCCTAATTGCAATAATGGCTTCCAAAGGAAAAACCAAAATGGAACACTCATCCTTATAATGGGAGCATTCCTACTAACAACAACAACAACAACATGCAATACGTTGATATCAATCAATATGATGATAGCCAAAATGTGCCTAACAACAATGGTTTGTACTACAATGGTAATTAGGAGGTGAATCAAAACTCACTAGTAAATAACAATCCTCCTTCTATTCAATTCAATGATATACTATTGGAATCTTATGATTCTACACATAATACACAAGTGGAACAATAAGAAAATGAGGAATTCTCATTCCTATTTAGCCAAGAACTAGACCTTCAACATGATGATATGTTTGCCTTTCAAAATGACAATTAGAATACATACAATCTCAGAAATAGAAAGGATCCCTTGATAGATGGGATTCCTCTAGGTTTTCAACCAACTCCACCTGATCCAAGAGCAAACAACAACCCGCCACTGATAAGACCAGTGCAAGGAGGACAATAGTATCAGAATAAAGTAAATGTACCAATGATACTGAAGAACCCCACTTGGTCCACTAAAAAGTATAATGTAGTAGAATATTTGAAGAAAACTAAAGCCAATATGTCCATGTTTGACATGTTATAGAATTGTCCACAACAACGAGAAGTGCTCATGAAGACATTGGATAATACAAAGGTTTCCCACAATATGAATGTTGTCCCTCAAAAGATAGTGTTGCAACAAGTAAATGCTATAGAAGTGATGCCCACTATGTTCAAAGATAAAGTTGAGGTACCCTCATTTTTGCTGAGCATAAGGATATATGGGAAGAATCTTCACAATTTCCTCATTTATTCAAGAGCTTCATGTAACATAATGTCATTATCAATAGCCCAAAGGCTAGGAGTTAGTCCTCAACCCTCTCATCAAGTGGTGATACAATTGGATAAAATAGAGGTGAAGGTCATTGGAGTATTGAAAGATGTGCGGATATAGTTAATAGTTGACCCTCGCATTCAAGATGTTATTGATATACATGTGGTTGACATCCTGGACATATGGATCACTTCTGAGTAGAGAATGGATGAAATGTCTGAGAGGATGGTTCTCTATAGACTTCACTCAATTGTGGTTGCCATGGAAAGGATTGAACAATCAAATCAAGATAGATGCTAAGCCCAAAATCAAAACAATGATCATAGATTAAAATGCCCCGAATGAGATAGAATTCTTATAGTCGGATTTGGGTTCATAAAAAGTGATGGTATTGGATATGGTTCCAAGCAATACACCTCAAGATCAAAATGAAGAACCTAAAGTGCCAATGCCCAAAAGTGAAACTGTGACACAGTTCATAGACAGTATGGTGACTAATTTATAGTGTTTAGGAGAAGTTGATCCCAACATCCTTCTCCTTCCAAGATTTTTTTTGGTTACAAAAAGTTAGTCACTCTGAATTTGAATGTTCATCATGTCAAGAAGCAGTTGTGAAGATATTGACCCACGTGATGGAAAAAAAGGATATAAAGACCTCAACAGATGAACTCACAAAAAGTCAAAATTCTGTGAATTCATCCCACTTTGTTGAAAAGATTAAAGAAGAAAGGGAATATCTAAATGTTTCATACAATGATACCTCTTTAGATGGTGGAGGTTTTTCTTCTCCTCCTCCAGAGATGATCAAAGTCCAAAGAAGAAGACAATATGTGAATGGTAAAGGATGGACTTTAGTAGTCATTCATCCTGAACCTAAAGTTGAGGAAATCAAAGAGCTAATAGGGGAAATTCAAGATAAACAAAAAAAACACACACTTCCTCTATCTATAGGTTATGAAGGGGACTCATCAAATCCTACACAAGGAAAGTTGAAATGGGTTCCTAAGAAACAGTCATTCAAGGCTCAAGTGAAAAAAAAGTTAAGGACAAATAAGCATAAAGTCAGAAAACCCAAGGAAAATGCAATTTGGACACTCCACTTTGATGGTTCTAGGTGCAAGATGGGAGCCAGTGCAAGTATCAAATTAATCAACCCAAAAGGTAGATCTTTCTATGCCACATATCAATTGCAATTTAGATGTACTAACAATGGTGCAAAATGTAAGGCGTTAATCTGAGGACTCTTCTTTGCATTGGAGAAAGGAGTCACATCTCTTAAAATTGAAGGGGATTCCCAATTGGTCATACGACAAGTAAAATCCATATACTCTTGCAATGACAAAAGATTAGTTGCTTATAGAAAAAGGGTATGGGACATATTGAAGGACTTTGAGGCCTTAAACATCAAGTCCATTCCAAGAAGAAAGAACATGGTAGTAGATGCTCTTGCCATCTCAGCTAGTGCATTGCAACCAATTGAAAGAACCAAGTTGAAAAGATTTTTAGTAGAATTGGTCATTGTTCCATCCATTCTTGATAATATCACAAACTTTCAGGTCTTTCAAGTTGATCAACATATACTTGAGTTTACCATGTGTAGTCACCATTTTGAGGGACAATAAATTGACGATACACTAGATGACAAAACTAAAGATGATGGACTTGAAGACAAAGATGGGATTTTGAATTTTAAAACTAATACTATTCCGAAAGAAATGGTTGAACTTGAATGCATCTTTGATCGTGATAAATTGGCACTCAATAGAAGGGAAACTCAAGAAATGGGAATCGAACAAATGTGACTCATACAATTTGGGTACTGATGAAAAACCAAGAATGGTACAAATGGGAAAAGTGTGCAACTCGAGTATAAGGATGTAATTGCCTAAAGCTATGAAGAGCTGAAGACTTATGATCCTAAGATTATCACACATGACATCCCGCTGAAGCCTGATGCTAAGCCATTCTGACAAAGACAAAGATCGGTAAATCCTCTCATTGAACCACTAATCATGAAAGAAGTAAAGAAGTTATTGGATGCTAAGATCATATTTCCTATCTACCATTCCATGTGGGTGGAAAATTTGGTTCTTGTTCAGAAGAAGATTGGAGAGATCTATCTTTGTGTTGACTTTCGCAACTTGAATTTAGTGTCCCAAAAAGACAATTATCCTCTGCCCTCACTAGATGAGGTTTTGCAAATTGTTAATGGTTCAAATGATGTCATTCTTGGATGGTTACTCGGGATATAATTAGGTGATGGTTGACGAAGAAGATAGGCTAAAGATGGCTTTCACAATGAAGTGGGGAACTTTTGCCTATAGAAGGATGTCTTTGGACTAATTAATGTAGGAGCTACATTTCAACGTGCAATGGACGAAGCTTTCAAAGGAATGATTAACAAGTTTATAGTTATCTATGTGGATGACTTGACTATCTTTTCAAAAGATCGAAGTACCCATATTGTTGATCTAAGGCAGGTATTCAATAGATGTCATAAATATGACATATCTCTCAATCCCAAGAAATGTTCATTTGGCATTACTAAAGGAAAGCTCCTAGGACATGTTATTTCTGAGGCTAGAATCTCCATTGATCCAGATAGAGTTGAGTCTATTTTGAAGTTAGAACCTCCACATGGTCAGAAGGAATTGAAGTCTTTCTTCGAAAAGATAAACTTTGTGTGAAAATTCATAAGTGGATTTTCAAAGATAGTTTGTCCCCTTTATGACTTACTCAAGAAAGGGGCTAAGATGAATGGGTGCCCGAGATAAAGAAGTCATTTGAAGATATCAAGGTTGCCATTTCAACAGCCCCAGTTTTGGTGAGTCCAGATTACAAGTTACCTTTCAAGATTTATTCCTTCACTTCAGAACACTCTTGTGCAAGGATCCTAACATAGAAAATAGAGAAGGAAGATGAGAGACCAATTACTTTTATGAGTTGTCCTTTGAAGAATGCGGAGTTGAAATATTCAAACCTTGATAAAAAAATCCTTTGCAATTATCAAGACGGTAAAGAAGTTTCGTCACTACATACTCAGAAGTAAGGTGTTTACAATTGTACCCAATCCAACAGTAAAGACACTTTTGATGCAGAATGAACTTGGTGAAAGGAGAGGAAAATGGATGGCCATACTTCAAGAATTCAATCTATGAGATTAGTTAGAGGTCAAGGGTTGTCAAAAATGATAGCTAATAACCAAGATGGAAATGAAAAGGAATTCACGTTTGACGATGAAACAAATGAGGATGATCAAAAGAAGATGGTTGTATCACAAGTTGACATTAATCAGGGAGTGGTGACAGATGTGTGGCATCAAGACATTGTTTACTATCTCCTGCAAGACCAATGCCCCAAATGGATGAATAGTTCACAATGTAGGGGACTTAAGATGAAATATGAGTCTTACATGTTACTTAATAACAAGTTGTATAGAAGGAACTAAGAAGGGATCTATTTGAAATGCTTAGGACGTAAAGAAGCCAAGGATGTCTTGGAACATTTCCATGACAAGTATAGTATAGGACATGGTTTAGTAGAAGCAACAGCTCACATGATTTTAAGATTGGGTTATTTTTGGCCCTTGATATTCAAGGATACTTTTGAGCATGTGCGTTCTTGCCATATCTGTCAAACTAGTGCTAACAAAGAAAGGAATTCGGCAATGCCCTTACAACCTATATATGAGATACACCCCTTCACAAAGTGGGGGTTGGATTTCATTGGTCTAGTCAACCCCCCATCATCAACTAGACATGAATTTATTCTTACAGCTATGGATTACTACACACAATGGACAAAAGAAAAAAAATTCAAAAATTGCATTGCTAAGGTGGTGATGGACTTTTTGGAAGAACACATTGTTACCAGATTCGAAATGCCATTCACCCTTTTGTGTGATAATGGATATGCTTTCACATCTATTTTCTTGACCCAATGGGCATTTGAAAAAAAAGTCATTATCAAGTTCTCTTCAAACTACTACCCGCAAGGAAATGGGGTAGCGGAATCTACAAACAAGAACCTGATCATTGTAATAAAATGATTGTTGAAGGATAATTCTAGGGATTGGCATACACAACTAAAATAAATCTTATGGACTTATTGAGTGAGAGTCAAAAACACCTTGGGGACTTCTCCATATTTTCTTGTTTATGGATAGGAACCAGTGTTCCCACTTAATATCAGAATTTTAGTTTTAAAGTTCATGAGTGGGTATGCTGAAGATGCTGACAAAGTGCAAATCTGATTGATGAATCTTTTAGAGATGGGTGAAAAATGAATAGCTTCATTAGAGCACATGGCTAAACATTAGGCTATTGTGAAAAGATGGTTTGACAAGAGGGCCACGATCAAATCATTCAGGATTTCTGACCTTGTTCTACTCCAGGATAAGGCGAAAGAAAAATTGGGCAGTCATACCAAGTTTCAATGCTTGTGGACAGGCCCTTATCAAATCACAAAAATTATGGGAGAAAAAAATTTTAGGCTCAATTCCTTACAGGGGGCGATTTCTTCCCTTGCCCATTAATGGGCAGTTTCTGAAGCATTATTTTGAAACCTAAAAGACAAAAAACAAAAAACAAAATTAGTTAGATTTTATTTCCACATTTAGCTTAGATTTTTATTCCTGCCAGTGTGTTTATTTTTTCAAGTGTGTTTGTTTTCATGTTGCATGTTTTCTTTCAGTCGTGCTTTTCCTTTCAAAGTTGTGTCAATCCTGCAGGGTAAGGTGTACTTGAGATTTTCTCTTAGGATTTCACTAAACACTCTTTAGTTTCGATTTTAGGAAGAGGTATTTATTTGTCAAAACATTTAAATGATTGTGTGTCTTATACCAACCAAGCAACAGATATTTCTTGTGGAAATAAGGGATTCTCAGTTTGGAAATTAGAGGCCTAGACCACCAAGTTCTCAACACTATGCAAATTTAAATATTTGGTTGTTGTAGGTGTTGTTTATTTGAAGTCAAAGATGGCGAGAGATGATCCAAATTTCAACCAGCTCAAATAGGAGGGGTCTCCTCGAAAGGTTACTAAGATCATTGTTTGGTGTGAGAGTTTCCCAATAAGTTCTAAAAGAGAAACACAAGGGATATTCACAATAGATTGAATCTGAGAAATGACACTGATTTTCTGACTACACAATCTAAGCGTAGTCATGATACAGAAAAAAAAATGGTGTTAAGTCTGAAAGATTCCAAAGATCTAAAATGGCAAAAGATACCTTTGCGAAATGAAGTATCTTGTATCCAAAGTATTGTTCCATCAAAAGTAACATTTTGAATGACATGGAGTGATTATTCAAAAGCCAAAAAAAATTTTAAAATGTGGCATCCCGCCAAGAGCCCTCAAAATGATTCTCCCATCTAGTCAAGTAATTGATTGATAAAAATCCTTCGTAGAGATTTCGAATGAATGAGTTGGGAGGAGTGAAAGATTGTTTTGAGTTGTTAAAAAACTTTGATTGACAACATCCTGGCATGTCAAAGGGAATGAATACACAATGCACACACATTGAGTTTGAAATTTTTGAGTTCTGAGATTTTGATTGAAGAGTCATCCAAAAGATGCTGGAGGTGTTCAAAGTTTGGTTGGTGTTTGACACATGTTGCAAGAATGTTTGCTGATGAAGAAATGCCTTAGTCATTTCTTCCTTTTTTCGAGGCTATTTTTTGTGGTGTCCATAACACATGCCTCATTCCTCACTAGGAATGGGGACCCCCTACTTTTTTTGACTCCTGGACTCCCAGTTCAAGAGTCGAAAGAAGAAAATTCAGTTAAAAAGTTAGAATCCTAGAGTCAAAATTGAAAAAAAGAAAATTATAAAATATATATTATATATATATAAAATAAAAAATTTGAAAAAACACAAAAAAAGGGGAAAATAAAAAAAATTCAAATGCAAGTTTAAAAAAAAAAATTTATTGTGTGCTCACCCTCGTGCGCATGCAAGGCATCAAGGCATGGCACACATTTTGCTTAGCGCACAAGGAGTATGGGGTTATAAAACCCCTCTTTCCTCCCTTCCCCCTTAATTTTTTCTCACTCCTCCTTGTGACGCGATGAGTCCTCACCCCCCTCTTAGCGTCTTCACACCAAAGCCTCGAGCTCACATTGTGTGCATTGGGCGCCGCTCGATGCTACATGCACCAGAGCTACGTGCTCACATTGCGCACGTTGGGTGCTAATCGACACTGCGTGTGCTAGAGTCGTGGCCCTTGTGTTGCATGTGTGGGCATCACAAACCTGCTGCATGCGTGAGCACCACAGCCCATGCTGCAGGTGTAGTGTCACTGCCTGCACTGGGTGTGATGAGCACTACTCGCGCTACACGCACAAGCACCACGACCCTTGCAGTGTGCACCTTGGTGCGTGGGCCTGGGCGTCGCGCACCCTACACACATTTCTCACCCATTTTTTTATTTTATTTTTTGCAAAAGTTTTAAAATTTAAAATATATATATATATATAATTTTTTTAAAAATAAATAAATAAATATATAAAAGTTTAAAAAATAATAATAATAATAATAATAAATAAATCCCCAAAGGAGGACTTTTCTTTTTACTTATGTTTTTGCTTGTACGCTATCTTTGTAACTAATAAGATTTTTTCTCTCACTGTATAGGCAACATGATCAGATGGCGTCCACGTCCAAAGTAGCACCCAAACCCGTAGTTTTTAAGTTCCAAGGTGTACCCCCAAAGTCAAGGCTACACGATGATTATGTTGAGATCAATGATACTGACCTCAAACACACAGATTTGGGAAATTTCTTGAGAGTTTGCAACAATCTGACAAAAAGGTCAGCCTTGGTGTCTACATTGATCCATTTTTTATTAGTGAGTGCAATGTCACATCCTGTGTCAGTGCAGTCAGTTGAACTAATCATGTCCCTGTCACAACACTTTGTTCCTAATGAGAGGGTGGTCAAGAGTGTCATAGGGGAAGTGGTACTAGATTTGCGACCTGATGACATTGGAAGGTTTTCCAACTACCAAGAGTAGACCAGTTCATATGAATTTCCTATGAAGCAACTGAGAGATGGTACAGGGAGCATCAGCAAGAGGCCATCAACATTATACAATCCTCATACCTGACTGAGAAGCCTCCTTGGGGAAGGATAACTAGCAAAGTGGATATGACTTGGGGATACATGAAGGATGACATCAAATACTCTATCATTCTCCTAAGAAGAGTCATGGGCTTACCTATAGTGAGTCATCTCACTACATTCATGGTCAACTTCATTTAGACCATCAAACATGTAAGGATACCACTGGATTGGACCACCACTCTAAGTGAAAACTTGTGTGATCAACTAAGTATGGTGAAGGACAAGAAGAAGTTTTATATGACTTCTTATATGGTGTACCTACTTGCAGCAAAGGCAACGAACTATCATAGTTTGTACAAGAAAGGCAGTATGTAGGACCCCAATACCTAGCCATACATAGTCTACCCCCAGTTGGTGAAGAAGAAGCTCTCGATGCAGAGCAAGAAGTACAGAATCATGAATGATGCATTTATCTTTGTGATCATTCAATTTATTAAGGGAGACTATGGAAAGAGGTTATCTAATGAAGCCAAAGCACAGATCATGACTCTCAAAGCTTACTTATTTCAGTTCAAGACATTCACATATCTTCGGGTGGGTGGTGCATCTGTCAATCCTAAGAAGCTTCTGAGATACCCAAGTGACAAGTTGGTACTATTGGAGATCTCTAGGCAAATTGAGTCGGCTTATGAGAAGATAAAGAGACAATGGAGACTCTGTTGGGAATGTCATTGGTCATTGGGCCATATCAAGTGAAGCAAAAACAAGATATTTTGACCTTCAAGTGGGAATGGGAGAACTATCCTATTGAAGAATACAACTCTCCTAGGCCATACCTTAATAATGTTGGTAAAGTGGAAAGCCTGGCAAGAAAGGACTTCAATCATGAGGATGCCATTGAAGATCAGTGGATGAATGCCACAAATGACTACGATGTTCGCATCAGGGACTATTGTAGGATGTCTTTGTATCTAGCAGAAAAGGCTCTCCATTTAAACATCCCTGATGAGATAAGGCTACAAGACTCTAAAGAATTAATAGATCCCATGTTCAATGTAGATAAAGTTAGTGAAAGACCCATTCTAAATGCAAAGGTTGACAGAGAAGAAGGAGATGACATTAATCATTGAGCGAGACATGTCATTAGAATGGCAAAGGATTGGATCAAGAAACCTTTTCCACTTGATCCAATTCCTAATACTTTAATCATCCATGCACATGCTCGCCTAGAAAGGGATAAAGGAAGGAAGGTCACAGTTCCTATCCTTTGTGCTCCAATCTCCTATTAGGCCAAAGATAGTCTACGAGCTTGATCGCCTAGTGGGATATTATCACCCTCTTGAAAGGATGGGAAAGAGAAAGAGAACCTCCCCTCAAAGGATTCAAATAGAATAGGTTACAAAACATGTGTCTTCCCAGTAGCATGAATAGAGCTCACAAGATTCCCAAGGTATTGGAGCCTCTCAAATCTAGGATGAACCTTAGTTGCCTCTTGTTGTGCCAAGCCAACCAGAAGAGGGAGAGATTCCAGAAGCCTCCATTCCTTGTGTACAAGAAGAGCCCCCTTATCCTTTTGTCTCCAAGAAACATAAGAGGATCAAGATTAAGATGAAGAAAAGGAAAAGGATCAGCAGAAGATTAGTAACTAATCCATCTATTCCTAAAACTATTCCAAAGGAAGAAGAATATGAGGAAGAAACAGAATCAGAAGAGGAGGAGGAACAAGTACCCCTACAAAGAAGAACTCGGTTAGCAAAAGTTGCAGTGTTAGAAAGAAGAAAGAGTGCCACTAGTACCCCACCATCCACCCAAGTAGAACCATTAGAACTCTCTTCTTTGGAAGATGAAGTGTAGCACTAGGTGAATGAGCAAAGGAAAGAAGGTGAGGATTTTTTCTACATGAAAGATTTTGATTTCATGCTCGTGAGTACAAAGTTGGTTGGGGATAAGATCAGAGGAACCCCGATAGATGAACTCCAATAGGAAGACTGGGTGCAAATGCCACCAGATACATAGGGTCCTGACCTTACTCCTCCATCTCCAAAATAGATTATGGTGGTAGATAAGGGTTAAGTAACTCCCCCACCTCCAAGTTCAGAAGAGGAACAATTTCAAAAGGAACCATCACCACAAGAGCAACCACAGCCGAGGGCTACTAATGAAGCATCAAAAGAGGGAAAAATGGTAGAATATGCACAACAGCCTTACCAATATGCTAAGGGGCAAGCTATAGGATCTACGAAGACTAAATTTATAGAAGGAGAGTCCTCACAATAGGAGGCAACTCCAAGCAAAAGTAATAAGGGGAAGGAGGTAGTTGGACACACCCTTTTGTTATCAAGAGCTAAGGTCATTGAGAAACAGATTTTGAGATGGTTCTAAAAGGAGTTAATGAGGAGTGCTAAGCCTCAGTTTCATGCTTTAGAGGATGGTATATGTGATATTGTTGAGATCTTGAACAAACCTAAGTCTCCATTACATGATGCAATGCCATTCACGTTTGTCACTACCATACAGAACTAGGATTTATTTGCACAAGTGGCTCTCCCTCCTAAAGGTACAAATGCAGAAGCTATTAGTCTAGAGGATTATGAAGTGAAGAATGTTATGTTGGGAAAGCCTACACAAGATTCAGCCTAACAGATGATGAATATGGGAGTAAAAGAGGTTCTCAGGTACATGGAACAAGATGAGATTGAACTTTGAACACTTCGAAGGAAAGTTGAGATCCTAAAGGGATATCTAGCCAAAGTTGTTGGTCCTCTTGATCCTAAGTGCCCCAAGGAGACTCTATACACCATTCTTAGAGAAGGGGAAGGTGTACAGCTCAATCCATTTTTGAGAGCTTGTCAGGAATGGCGAGAAAGCCTCGAGGATAGAGGTGTTACCACAATCATAGGGAATTTGAAGTTACTACATGCTATGTAGAAGAACATAAATATTATCGTAGCAATTTTTAGGTAGAACTTCAGTATCATGGATGAGGTATGGGCATGGAACAAGGATTTGCAAACTCTACAAGCCATAAGAGGGCAAAGGTACCACACTTTGACGATGTATATACCAGGGAGGAGCTAGACTTGATTTATGATTGGATAGAGAAGATAGTGAATGGAAATAAAGTAATGGAAACATTACACGGGGAGATCCATCGACTCAAGGACCAAGCCCGGGGGCAAATTTTGGAAGTAGAAATGTTGTATAGTGATGTATGCTTGGATATTTTCAAAGATGAAGAATGAGAGAAGCTATTGCTAATTGAGGTAGTAGTAGAGAATTTCAAGAAGACATTAGAGGAATCATCCAATGATGAAGATATCAGGCAAGCCTTCAGGACAGAGGAAGCATCATTGGAGTTGGACACTAAACTTGGAGATTTTGCAAATATTCAAATCGAGGTGGATAACTATAGACAAAAAATAAAGGGTAAATATGAGGCTTTAGATCTTCTAGATGTGACTAAAATTACTGAGATGATAGAGAAATTCAAGGGCAAACATCCAAACATAGCTTTGGGATGAAGAAGAACAAAACCTAGATGGTAGAATTTCAATTTTGACACTTAGTAAAATTTTGAGATTTTGATCCTTTTGAGGTCCGTAGCTTCGTAGTTCCATAGGTCCATAACTCCACATTTTCATACAGCTCTGCATTTTCATACAGGTCTATAGGTATTCAAGTACGCATGTCTACAACTCCACAATTTAGAGGTGCACTGACAGTTAACTACTTGTTCCAAAAATAGTGCCTTCCATGCATCAGGGATGCATTCTAATGGCAGTTTAACTTCAACACACGCCTAGTGAAGTACCAGCTTCTATTTTTGGTGCCTCCATGCACTTTCACTTTGACTGATGGCTTCCTCCTACTTTCTCACTCATGCTTTCTCTATTTTTGACATGTAAAGGGCTCATGCATCCAATTAATGAATAAAACATGGATGGAGTCCCTCTAAGCACCAAATTAATGGTTAGTCTATATATATTTAGTTTTTTTTAATGCTTTAAAAACATTTTATTGCATGAATATATCTCTCACTCTCAACACAAATTCAGGAGACAATTTCTTATAAATATCCCATTGTAAAATGGAACAAGGGTCATGGTTATTATGCAATAAAATTATGCTTTTGGTGCTAGCATTTGGAGTGTAGTCATTCTTGCTTGAATGTGTCATTGTTTTTTGAATTCTATTCATGAGATTGTGATTGAGCCAAAGGTTTATTGCATTGTTTCTAGTTGTGCGATCTTTTAGTTCTGGTGTTTTCTATAGGTTTACGAATTATGCTGATGTAATGAGCTTGAGAAGAGATCATCAAATTGTGCCTACATAGCTTTTTGTCTTGCATGAGCACACTTTACATGGCCTTGCATTTTGATGAAAGGTTAAATATCATATGATTGTTAAAGTTTCTTATCGACGAATGCATCAGTGGATTCTAGGAAGCGCTACTCCTTTTTTCATTGGTTTCCTACTGATTTCTTCAAAATTTTAACTCGCACCATGTTGTTTTCTATAGCTTATGTCCATTTAGGATTTCAATTTCTAGTTATTTCAATTTCATGTTATTCTCGTTCAATTTCATTATTTGCTTTGCTAACCCCTTGTTAGAATAGGAACTCATTTTAGCTGCATTGTTAGATTACATTCATTGAAAAAAAAAACCAAAAAATACTAAAATATTATTCTTTTGTGTGTTATTTTGAGATAGCAAATAGATTTACTTCATTTTGAGATCATAGTAGAACCAGCATTGGCCTCCTTGTGAACAATCACATTTATCTTCAACTGAGCAGATTTTGGTACGTCGCAAGACAAATACTAAACCTTGGAGTTGATCCCAAAAAGATTAGATTTTCAAGAGAGGAATTACACAATGGATTCCTATCATCGACCTCGTGTAAAATGACCACCCAACACAGCTATCGATCACTTTTTCATGATTGCTCACTGTTTCCTTCTACTAATTGCCATAAAACAGCAATAACTATTAGACTATTAGTTATCACACTTTCATGACTTAAATCATTAAATCAGAAATGAACCTTGCAATGATGTGAACAATGGCTTGCATAGCTTTACATCCTTAACCTTGGTTCAATCACTTAACTATGCGATGAAGAAACAAAAGGCTTTTGCCACTTCACAACCTAAACAAGGGTTTTCTCTAGGCCATGTGCGATAGTACAATAACACTAAAATGGACTACTGATGGTTAGCTTTCATGTTGTTGCAACTTGAATTCTTTTAAGCATGATGTTGCCTATGATCATGCGATCCATAGCTAGTCACTCTTTCATGACCTAAATTTGAATGCTAGCCTTAACAACTACGAAGCCATGCTAACTATGAATTTTGACTATGTCACACTTCCACAACTCATATGATAGTTTAGTCATAAACAAGAATGATAGGGCGATGAAGTGGATCACATCAGCACAACTTGAAAAGCTTCATACAATGGTCATACAATGCAAAGATAAAAAGACTTAGGGATATAAAAAGAAGGAATAATGTTTTCATGTATCCCTAGTATGCTTGCATAACAATCATAAATAACTTGATGAATGTGGAACATGACTATCACCCTAGGCCTTATAAAGGTGGTAACATTGGAATTTTAGGAAGGGGCTAAAATGGTTAACATTTATGGTGACTCAGGGGGGATGCTTGCCTGCTAAGTATGGACTAGTGGCCTTAAGCAATCCATTGGGCTAGAGTCACAAAATTGGGCCCTATTTTGCAACAAAATTGAAACCTCTACAATTGCAAAATATCAAAACTTTGCTATCTCACAAAGAAATAGCTTGTGCTCACACACTTCTTCAAAAAGCAAGAAAACTACTCTATTATGTACAGAAACCTTCAACCTTCTCTAGAAACAAGGTATAAGATGTATCCCATTAACTGGAATTGGCAAAATATCACCATCAGGCCTAGATAACTAAAAAGAATTGGCCTCTTTATAGCTGGTGATAACATATGGGCCACTCCACATAGCATCAAATGTGGGGTGTTTTCCTAGTTTAGTT
This sequence comes from Cupressus sempervirens, assembly GCA_028749045.1. Classification (NCBI taxonomy): domain Eukaryota; kingdom Viridiplantae; phylum Streptophyta; class Pinopsida; order Cupressales; family Cupressaceae; genus Cupressus; species Cupressus sempervirens. The sequence goes on from CM053783.1 coordinate 392,537,313, forward strand.
TTGTCTCCATCCCACTTGAGAACAAGGTATCCTTCCTTGAAAACTCTAGCTATAGCCTTCTTGTCAAAGCTTCTTTTGACCTATTTTTGATGTGCCTCAAGTGTATGCATAGCTTGTTGTTTTTTTCTTCTAGTTCAACCAGTTCTGCCAGCATGACTATCATAGCATCATTCTCAATTAGCTCCAACATATGAGCCAATTCAAGAGAGGGAAATTCAAGTGAAATAGGAAGCCTTGCTTCCCATCCATATACCAGCATAAAGGGTCAATTCCCAATTGCCCTCTTGGGTGTAATTCTATCAGCCCAAAGGGAAGTCCTCAACTTGGCATGCCAACACCTCTAGTTATATTTAATTGTCCTCTTTATTATTCTAATGGGGCTCTTGTTAGAGGATTCAGCCAAGCCATTCCCTTAGGGATAATAATTTGGGGAAGTGCTCAACTGTATTCCATATTCAATAGCCCAAGAGAATATATGAGTTCCAAAAATAGACTTGGTGTTATCTAATATGATAGTTGAAGGAACACCAAATCTGGTCAGTATTTCATCAAGGAACTCAACCATTGAAGCCTTTGTTGCATCTCTTAAAACTATTTCTTATGTCCATCTTGTGAAGTAGTCTGTGGCAGCCAAGATCCATTTGTGACCAAAACTAGAGGGTGGGCTTATTAGACCAACGAGAAAAGGGTTGATCTACCTGAATAGGATGAAGAGGAAGGGCAACTAATCTTTGCTTCCCTAAGAAGAATGCACATTTCGTACATTTCCTCACCCACTTATGAGAATCGTTGAATAAGGTTGGCCAATAATAACCAGCCCTCATTATCTTCATCATTGTAATCCTTACTGAGAAATGACCACCAATAGGGCCATCATGGCACTCTTTTAATAGCTTATTGATTTAATATATTTTGATACACCTCAATAGGACTTCATTAGAATCTTTCCTAAACAATATTCCATCCAACAAGACATAGGAAATAGACTTTAATCTGAACTATCTTTTTTTGGCTCTATTTAGACCTTGGGGATATCTTCCTTCTACCAAGAAGGTAGTCATGTTGTGCAACCAATCATTTTGATCCTCATTCTCTATTGGTTGCATGACATGACTACCTTATTAGTAGAAGGAAGATATCCTTGATGTCTAAATAGAGCCAAAAGAAGACAGTTCATATTACAGTCTATTCCTTATGTCTTGGTGGAATGATGGAGAGTACCAAAATAGATTAGATTAGTAGGATGTTAAAAGAGTTTCGTGATATCCCTACTAGTGGTCATTTCTTAGCTAGGATTATAATAATGAAGATAATGAGGGCTAGTTATTATTGGCCAATGTTATTCAATGATGATCATAAGTGGGTGAGGAAATGCGATCACTTAAGGTCATTGGTTCATGCTTACCATGAAAGCATCCCCCCTGAGTTGCCATAAATGTTAACCATTTTAGCCCCTTCCTAAAATTTTAATGTTGCCACCTTCATAAGGCCCAAGGTGATAGTCATGTTCCACATTCATCAAGTTATTTATGATTGTCATGCAATCATATTAGGAATACATCAAATATGTATTCCTCCTTTTTGTATCCCTAAGTCTTTTTATCTTTGCATTGTATGACCATCATATGAATCTTTTCAAGTTGCAATGATGTGATCCACTTCTTGGCCCTATTGCCCATGTTTATGACTTAACCATCAAATGAGTTGTGAAAGTGTGACACTGTCAAAGTTCATAGTTAGCACGGCTTTGTAGTTGTTAAGGATAGCATTCAAATTTAGGTTGTGAAATAGCGACTAGCTATGGATCACATGATCTTAGGATTCATTAGGCTTAAAAGGATTCAAGTTGTGACAACATGAAAGCTAACCTTCAGTAGTCCATTTTAGTGTTATTGTATCATCACACAGGGTCTAGAGCAAACCCTAGTTTAGGCTACAAAGTGGAGAAAGCCTTTTGTACTGCATTGCACAATTAAGTGATTGAACCAAGGTTAAGGCTATAAAGTTGCACAACAAGTAGTCACCATAGAGAAATCAATGATTGAGGGTTGTTTTTGCAGCCTCGTAGGTCAAATGATCAATGAAGAAATGAAGTGGTAAAGTTGTGATCGAGAATAAATATCACAATATCACAGTCTAAGGATCATTGATGACTTTTGAGGTTGTGAAGCTATGAGGGGAAAAAAATAGTTAAAGAAATATGGTCTTCACACTATCGCAAGGTATAATCTGTAGTTATGAGTTTTTTTTGTGAAGTTGTGAAGAGAGATAGCAGTCATCAAACAACATTCACAACATTATACGACTTCAGATAGACTTTTATCTGGTGATCGTGAAGTCACGATGAAGTAAAAGTGGGTGGCCTTGCATCATCATAAGCACAAGAGATGTTAGATCTATAGTAGTTGTGAGGGTATGAAGTGACCAATTTGGTAATAATCACAAGATCACAACAATTAGCAAGTTAAACTGATGAAGAGCTACAAAACAATGATAAGGCATAATATAAAGAGGTCATGATTTTGTAGAGCCAAGTAGTCAATGAAGAAAGTAAGTTATGAAGCTACAAACAGGTGTAGGTGTAGGTCAACATGATAGTTAGATTACTGGGTGAGGTGGCAAAAATTTTCAAGGACATAGGGCCACATGGTGGATTGAATGGTTGAATTCAATTAACTTGGTGACATGGCTGATTTGGCATGTCGTGAATATTATCTGATGTAGTAGTTGGAGAGGTTAAAGAGAATGATATGTTTTCCTACAACCACTTTTGATGTCCTCAACACCATTGTATCCCATGCTCCTTAAATTCATATCATGATCAATTTATTTTGATTTGATCTCTTGTGGTTGAGTACACTCCTTTCCTTGCTCATTCTATGATTTTTTATGAGCAGTTGTACTTCATGATTAGATTTTCTTTTGATTCTTAGTTTTGCTCTCATCTATGATCCAATCCCATGGTCATTGAAGTTAAACTCAAGGTTGAATCTGGGTTACACCTGCACCCTATGAAGGAAAGTTTTGGTTGCTTTGGATCAATCTCTCTTTTCTAGTCTTCTATAGATATTCTTTGTAAAGATTATTGCCTCTTATTCATAGAAATCATTATTGTCATATCCATTCTCAACTAGTTAGATTTATGTAATTTGATTATACCTCATTTTCCTAGATGTATTTTGGTAATTATAATACCATATGATTATGTTCATTTAAATTAACTAATTTGTTAAGTGAATTTGTTGTATTCCTTGCATGGTTATTTTATTTCCTTGACTTCTCTATGGTGATTAAGATTGAAAGAATATAGATAGTGGTATATCTTGTGATGTCTATTGGATTTTAGTGTAGTTATCAAGAAGAATTAGACCAACATACTATTTGGTTTATCACCCCTCTAGATTAGATTAGGTAGTTTTATTTTCATGCATTTCCTTCTCCCTTTTCCTCTCAAGAATTAGTTAGATGCACCCTGATAGTAAAGAAGTCAACCTTCTCTAGAGATTCAATCTATGATTGTAAAGTCCCACACTTTTGAGATTGTTTCCATGTTACACGAGGTCACTTGAGGGTCATACCATAAGAAAGGGTGCAGACTTTTGTGTCAATAGGGAGTACCCTTCATCAAATATTTGGGTTGTCAATTCCTAGGTGATTTTTTCCTTTACGAGGTTTCCACATTAAAATATTATGTCAAATCTATGACTGTTTATGTGTCGCAAGTTTATTTTCATGTTATTTTCTTATTATTGCAACTTAGTATAAGCTAAGTTGCATCTCTAATATTTGGTAAAGTAATAGATTGTATGATAACAAATTGATGTTGAAAAATTATAAGTTTAACTTGAAAAATTGAATGTGGTTACCAAGTTATTGTAGTGATAGTTTAAGAAGTTTAAATTGGTACTAAAGTGTTTGAAAGGCCTAGAGGATAACTGAATATAACTAATTCACCCCCCAATTATCTAACAATTGGTATCAAAGATGAGTGCTTGGAGGAAAGTTTTTAAAGGGACTTGAGTTAAAGATTTGAATATGTACAAGAGAGAGGTACCTTAGCTGAACATGGATAATTTTTCCTAATGGAAGAATAGAATAAGAATACCCTTATCTAGAATTGGAGACAAATCTATACACAGGCTAGACAATTCTTATGTTTCTCCTCCCCCTCCTATGACTTTGAATGAGATGAAACAAAAGAGAGAATATAATAGTTTGATGATTGAGATTGCATCTGCCCTGAATGATGTTGAGTTTGATGTCATCAAGAAATATACTACTATTAAAGAGATGTGGGACAAGTTGGCACTTGTGTGTGGTAGTGATGATAATGTGTTGAGAGCAAAGGCATAAAGTCTAAGAGGCAAGTATGATGACATGTGAATAAAAGAAGGTGAGAATATAATGTGAAAACAATGTCAGCTTAGTAAGATGACCAAGTCAAGTTTTTCAATTAAGACCCATACTTCTGATGAAATTCTAGAGCTAGTGCATGCTGATTTGTATGGATCAATAAGAGTAAAAATCTATTATGGTTATAGATATTTCGTACTATTTGTTGATGAATATTCTAAGATGATGACAGTTATGTTCATTAAGAAAAGGTCGCATGCTTGTGATATGTTCAAATGGTATAAAGCTAGAGTTGAAAAAGAGACTGGTAAATGACTAAAATGTTTGAGATATGATAGAGGTGGTGAGTTTATGTCTTTTGAATTTATTAACTTTTGCGCTTAGCATCATATTAAGAGATAGTTATTAGCACCAAGGATGCCACAATAGAATAATATTTCTAAAAGAGGGATAGACCAATTGTTGAGTGTGCAAGAATATTACTAATTGAAAAAGGAATTGCTCAAATGTTTTGGAGAAAATCTATTAGGATTATAGTCTACACTCTCAACCGAGTTCAATTGAAGAAAGGAACAAACAAGACACCTTATGAACTTGTTGTGATCATACACCTAATGTAAATTATCTCAAGATATTTGGAAGTAGATACTACATTCATAAAGATGCAAGGAATCATAAATTTGACTCAAAAGGTGATGAAGGTATTTTCCTTGGGTACTCCTCTAGGAGAAAGGATTATAAATGTTTGAAAAAGGATGGTAACATAATGATTGAAAGTGAAAATGTAAGAATTGATGAAGAAAGGAAAAAAGAACAAACTTATTACAACAAATTTGTTTATTTTTTTGAAGATGTACCTGGAGTGATGCATGAGAAGTAGAGAGCCATTAATCGTCATTTTTCTTTACTTTAGCAACATAAAAAAAAACAAACTAAGAAAGATAGATAGCCTCAATTGAGTGAAAATAATGGTAGAAATATAAGAGTTGAACCTGTACTAGAAAAATATGTGAGAAAAAATCACTCAACTAAAAAAATCATTAGAGATCAATTTGTTGGAGTTATGACAAGAAGTATGTAAAAAGATAGTACATGTTTAATTGTTGAGTTTGAACCAAGAATTGTTAAAGCTACACTTGATAATGGATATTGGATAAATTCTATGAATGGAAAGATTAATTAGATTGACAAAAACAACATATGGACACTACTATCGAGATATAATGATAAGAATGTAATAAGAACAAAGTGGATTTTTTGAAACAAACTAAATAAAAATGGTGAAGTTGTGAGAAACAAAGCAAGATTAGTTTGCAAAGGTTATGCCCAAGTAGAAGGTATTGACTATGGGGGGCCTTTTCCCCCTGTTGCAAGATTGGAATGAGTTATAACTTTTTTGGCTTATGCTACTTACAAAAGATTCAAGGTATATCACATGGATGTTAAGTTGGCATTTCTGAATGTAATACTTAAAGAAGAAGTCGGCATAGAACAACCAGAAGGATTTATTGAGCCTAATCAGAAGCACCTAGTTTACAAATTGAATATATATTTGTATAAACTAAAACAAGTGCTAAGAGCATGGTATAAAATGTTGTATTCATACTTGATTAAAATTGGATTTGTTAGAAATAGTGAGAATAGTAATTTGTATTTGAAAATGGAAACTGATAACATGCTGTTAATTTCTGATTTTTTTGTGGATGCTATCATAATTAAAGTGGGAATGATTTGTTGTTCAAATAATTTGTTGATCAAAAGAGAAAGGAGTTTTAAATCTCTATGTTTGGTGAGATCAAAGTTTTCATTGTATTACAAGTTCATCAAACAAAATATGGGATATATGTGACCTAATCAATGTATGTGAAGGAGATCCTGAAAACATTTAGAATGGGTGAGTCAAGGTCAGTCAGGACACCTATGGTGACTAGATGCAAATTATCAAAGGAGGATACTACTACTGAGGTAAATGGGGCATAATATAGATCAATTATTGGAAAATTATAGCATCTTGTACATAATAGATCTGATATTGCACATGAAGTTGGAATTATTGAAAAATTTTCCTCTAATCCTAAGCAAACACAAATAACTATTGTTTAAAGGATACTTAGATATCTGAAAGGAACTAAAGATTTTAGATTGTAGTGAAAATAAGATGGTTATTTTACACTTAAATTATACACTGATACAAACTAGGTTGGTAATGTGGATAACAAAAATAGTACAAGTGGTGGAGCTTTCTTCTTAGGATAAAGACTGAATACATGGTTGAGAAAGAAAGAGAGCTACATTTCACAATTTATTGGTGAAGCTAAGTATGTTACTACTACAATTAATTATTTTAATATTGTTTGGATCAAGCAATTATTGGAAGGAATGCAAAAAGAGGTAATTGATTTTGTTACTATTTACTATTATAGTACTAGGGCAATAAATATATCAAAGAATTTAATGATGCATGCACAAACCAAGCATATATCTATCAAGTATCACTACTTGAGATAGAAAGTACATGAGAAGAAAGTGAGGCTTGAATATGTGAAGTCTAAAGAACAAATTATAGACTTATTTACCAAGTCATTTTCTAAGGAAACTTTTGAGTATCTAAGAGGTAAACTAGGGGTCCTTCCTCTATCCAAGATTAACTAATCATAGATACATGTTGCATCAGTTCATGGGTGATTAGATATATCTAAATTGTGGATTTGATGCAACATTTTACTCTTTAAGGATGTTTCCTGAAGATGTGTGTTAAGTGATTGTGATGAAACTAATATAAAAAGTACATGCAAGGTACAAGGTATTACTATAAGGTTTATAAGTTTCATAGTGGAACTTAAATTTACCTTCACATTATTGTCAGAGGAAGACAATGAATAAAGAGGGAGAGAAGTAATAAGATGAGAGAATTAGTAAGAGAATGCTATGCAAAAGGGGAGTTCATAACTTGATAATTGTGATAATGAAACTATTGAAGATACAAACTAAGTGAATTCTAATGATGAATATGCAATGCCCCACTTAGGAACCCAAGAGAAATTAACCTAACATGTTACAATGTTTGCGAATTTTTTTAAAAAATTTAAACAATATCAAATTATGAATACAAAATAAATATACACATACACATCAATCACACGTATGAAAATATATTAAAGATTGCATTCCTCAAGGGTTACTTCACATTGGGTCACATTTAAGAAGTTATATTAATTGGTTTAAATATCAAGTACAAGTCCATAACCAAGAGTGAACAACATATACATATTTTCACAATAAAAAGTGTGAACATAGTTGATCTAATGAAATACATATAATGAATAATATCCACTATACATGTCATAGGGTATGCAAGGATAGATACAAGTACATCAAAATTCAAGATACATGATAACATAGATACATAAATAAATAGAAGTATCAAAGATAAGAATAAGAATGACAATGATACAACTACACCAATAACCATCCAACATATATCAAATTGAGGGGGACCCAAATGGTAAGAAGTTTCTACCTTTTGACCACGTAATCACCTAATCAAGCTCCCACCCCCACCTTACATGGAAGATGATGAATGATTAGCATGCAGATAATCAACCATAAAATAAACCTAGAAAAGAAATCTAGAAGCTAAATCGACCTCAAGGGTAACACAAACTACTCAAGAAGAAAAGATAATCTAAATAGAAAGGACACTCAATTCAATACTAACACCACATACCAAGTCAAGATAATCTAAATAGAAAGGACACTCAATCCAATACTAACACCACATACCAAGTCAACATATAGATTCCAAGTATAAATTGAGTATCAAAATCAAGAAATAAAGTCAATGAAAGATATCCAGTCTAAGTCAAAAGCCACATGACAAAAGTATAACAACCAACGACACACCAACAATCTTTTTTTTTAAATCATCAAAAATAAGTATACAAATAATAAATATACCACAATTAAATACACCACCAAAGGAAAATAAAAATTCTACAAAGGAGACTCGTGCTACATGCTAGGGAGTGTCATTACATGAGACAACTCTAAGGTTACCCTTGTAGTCTCTCAAGATCTGGACCCCCTAGTTACTCTATGCAAACCAAAATACCTTCTTGTGAAAATAAGAAAAATTAGTCATACCTCTCAAGGATCATCTCATTCACATCCTTAGCCTATACAAGTACTCAAGGAATGGGTGAGCCAAAATCTCTAACTTATCTTTTTAATTTATCTCAAAGAATGGACTAGGAAAGATTTTTTAATTACTATGTTGTCACTTGTTACACAAATTATAATGAGTTTTCTTGGCATCCACTGTGGTCTCTGGCCCCCATTGCAAGCCACTCCTATAGAATGCATCTAGACCACCTTCGAAAAACTCGCAAACCACAATTGTCTCCCATATCACAAAAGTAATATTTATCGAATATGGTTCCTTAACAACCAACTCAAAAATAACATTGGTTCTCAAAACCCAAGTTCTCATAAATGTTCATCAAAATAAAACTCATAAATATAAATCTCAATTTGAATCATAAAAGATACATCATGGCATCCAATAAAATAATCATCATAAAATAAATCTTAAAAAGAAGCATTTGGTGCACATCCTAGTTTGGCCAATGATACAAGTATGTTATATCCCCATTTGAAGATAGAATTTTAATAATAATTAGATAATACAATATTATTAGATAAATAATGATAATATAGTTATATTAAAACTAATACTAAAATATAAAAATAAAATATTATTATTATTTAATCTATATTATCAATGGAATAATATTTAGTATGATATTTTAAATAATTAAATAATAATAAAAATTTAATGAGTAGATAAAGAAACAAAATTAAATACAAGAGAAATATTGTAGAAAGTATGATAGCTTTCTAAATATGATTTAATAACAAATAATAATAAACATGAATAAATAAATAAATAATATAACATAGAATAATATAAATTCACTAAATCTAATGAAAAGTCAAGAGATGTTTAACAAATAGACTTGAACCCTTAAAATTAAGATATAAAAGGGAGGAGAGTTTATTTTAGAGAAGGGAAAATGTAGAAGAGAAGATAGGAGTTCAAAAATGAAAAATGGAAGAGGAAAGTAATATGAAGAAAATAAGGACGTGACTTTCTAAAAATGTATCAATGATATTGAAAGGATGTGAACCTTCAAAAGGGACATAATTATGAATAGTTGTGACTCTTCAAAAATATTGTGATTATAAAGTATTGGGACTTTTCCAAAGGATTTTAGTCATGAGTCGTGTGACTTTTCAAAAAGATTATAACTATGAAGTGTTGCAACTTATCAAACGATTTGTATTGTGAAAGGTTGTGACTCTTGGAAAAGAAGAGACAAAAAAAGTATATTCCATCCTTTCCCTATTATTAGAAAAGGAAGAATTTTAGGAAGTAAATATAGAGTTGAGATAATCTAGAAGGAATAATTCATTGAAGGACTGATTAAGGATAGAGCCACATGGACCAAGAAAAGAAGAAGGTAAGAAAGGTATGCTTATGGATTATATTTGTTTAATTATGTTATATGGATTTATTCATATGAATGAATCATACTTGTGGATAATATTTTGTTAGCTCATGGGGTTACCACCGTGGAGATTAATGAGACTCAAAGCATGGGGTATGTGAGATGTTAAGATCTCCATCTGACCACCATTGTTAGGATTAAACCACAAACAGAAATAATAACTACATGCAAATATATAAAATATCAAAAAATAATAGATCATACAAAAAAGAACACAAGACACCAAGATTTAACATGGTTCACCGAATCCCTAGGCTACGTCCACCAAATAACAAGTCTGATATTATTATGATCCAGTGATTACAACCTGATTACAATCTATAATCCCTTACAGCTCAATACCACCTCAAGAACCAATTTTTGCATCACAAATTAATGAAAATTCCTAACCCTAAGCCCTTTTATACAAGTAATTTTATGTTGCTTTAAGGTTACAACATGTTAGCCATACATCGGCCACAACGTCAGCCACAGCCCAATTTTTTTAATGAAGTGTGTACAGTACTTCCCTGATCAATCACCACAAACTAACAACCATGACTAAGAATCGATGGATAATATCCATGTGCCAAAATATTTTGATGATGTCAACATATGCATATGTGATTGGCCTTGGATAGAGGATGTAATGTCCAAGAAGAATCTTAAGGGGTACACTCTTGGGAAGATGACAAGGTAGCTACGAGCTAGGAAGCCTGATCTAAAGACATCCTTAAGTTTGGGGTTAAATTAGAGGGCAAAATAATATAGTTAGTTTTTTTATTTTAGTGATTCTAACCATATTTTTGTATTACTTTTCCTAAACTAACCCTAATAGTGGGGACATTACAAAGTCACATAAAACCATCACAAAATAAATATCATGAGAAGCTAAACAAATCATAAAGAAACACATAGTCTTCAGTCATATAGTTTAATTCCATAATTTTCTATGTTTAGATTGAGCCATAAGGATGTGTTTAGAAATAAAGTAAGAATATGATGTTTGCAATATTATCATGTTATTAATTTGAATAATCTTAAATTATAAATGACTTAATTAATAACATAAATGTATATTATTAGATCTAAATATTAATATCAATTCTATTTCTAAAGTATTAATATGACTTCTATTTGAGTCTAATATTAATATTTACTTTTCCTTTAATTCATAATGTAACTAGAGATAACTCAAACTTGAAATTATAATTATAATTAAATTATTTATAATTTCTCTCATAATATTAAATATTCATAACTAGATGATTATATAGTTAACTCCACTATAATTCCTCTTAAAATATAATTAAATCACAAGTATATATTTATTAACTTTTAACTCTACTTGCAATAATAAATACATAATAAGTTATATCCCACTAAGAGTTCTTTAAAAAAAACAATAATATAGAAATCCACTTATAAGAAAATAAGTAGTATTTAATTATTTAATTTTTGAAATAAATACATAATATTTTTTTTTAATAAATATTTTTTTAAATTTTTGAAACTAATAATTAGTAAAAAAATGATAATATAAATCTTAGAATTAAATTATATTTTTATAAAATAAAAATAAACATGCAATTAGTATTTTCACATGCCTTTGATCTCTCAAATCATAAAAGCATAATATACTTAGTTTTCTATCTTTACTATATATTTTTTCACATGTGTGTATAAGTTTAGTTACAATGTGCTTTCTTCTCAATTAATCATTTTCTTTTCCAATAAATCTTGTAACTAGATTATTATAGATAAAAAAGAAAAATTATCTTTATTTGGAAAATTCATGATAATCACATGGTGACAAATTTAAAGTTGAAGCCCCAGTTGTTCAATTTGTTGTTTTTTTCAATATTTTATAATTGAATTTTCCCTATTTTAGAATAGGGTTTTAAAAGAATACAATCATAATAATTTCTTAGATTTTTCTACCATTTTCCTTAGTCAAGTTTTTTTTATCAATAAGTTTTCCTTTTCAAAATCTACAACATAATTCTTTATCAAAAACTCAATACAATAAATTAATAAGCATCATGCAAGCACCCAAGAAGAGATGAAGTAGATAGATCTTTCAATAAAATTTCTACAATGGGTTTTCAAACCCTACCTCAAAAGAACAACTAAAATATGAGACAATTTGTGAACACATGCAAATCCAAACCCTCCAAAACATTCACCAAATATTTAGCTCCTATTCCAAATTTTGTTCCCCAAAACATGTCTATGTTAAAATGAACTACAAACCCTCTAATAAAGAGTCATAACCCTAGCTAGGGTTTCTATTCCCCAATTACTAAAAGTCACTATTTTTTTTTTATCGATAAGAGGTTGAAGCAGAGATTAATTACTATGTATTTTGATTCATTATTATTGTTTATTTATTTAACTCAAGTATATTTGAACCCAAGACCTTCCAAATAAGAGGTTCACACTATATCGTTGTGTTGTAGGCTCTTGCCTAAAAGCCACTAACTTTATCAAATAATTATTACTTTAATTATTGAATACTTTCATGTACACTTAAAGAACTTTTTAATTAAAATATTATTTTATTTTTATCAAATTATTATTTAATGCAAGCACTTTAATTATTTATTATTTAAAATCAATAAAGATAATTAAATTGCATCATTGAAATGCAACTCTAATTAAATTAATATTAATTATATAATTATACTAAAATAATATTTAATATTTGATCTTTAAATTCTTTTTATTTCATTTTCTAATTTGAACTTTAAATTAAATCTTTTAAATTAAGCATATATTCAAATAATTTCCAAAGAATTAAATATCGTCTTATTTAATATTTTTCTCTTTTTAAAATAAATAATATTTAATGATTTAAATATCAATGATTAATCCAAAAACAATAAATAAGCATTCTACCAAGCAAATCCCAAAGTCAAAACCACATAAAAGCATAAGAAAATTTGACCAAAGCAAAAGTCAAGCAACATACACAAAGAAAGACTCATGAGTTTACAAAGGATAGATAATTAGATATGAGTCATCCTTGTAGGAAAAGTATTTAGGCTATGGTTGGGATTGGATAACTTCTCATTCTTCCCATTGAGTTATTGTGATAGGGCATGCTCATCTTGGCAATTTAGGGAAGCTAATGCCTAGTACTTGCAACTTGCATAAAAGACGAGCATGTGTGTGTGTGTGTGTGTAAGAAAAATATGTAATGTAAGGGAGTGATATATTGAGTAGATCCCCAATTATAGGTAACTACAACTCTCTCTCTTAACCACATCATATAGAAAGTAAAAAAGACATGCACACCATATGCATGCAAGTATGGGGTAAGTACCATAATAAATCATGAGTACAAATCAACATGAAAACTAATCATCATGAATATAAAGTAATTATCATTTAGAGACTTATCATATGAAGTCATCATGAGAGAAACCACATTAACTAACTAAGAATAATTAAAGCATCATTAATATGCAAGTAGTCCTAATCATCAAATATAACTTGTGAAATATAGTCAACTAAGTAATCATCACTGATATATGTTGTAATCCAATCATTAATAATACCATATAAATAAAAATTATATCTCTGGAACTAACACATGTATGAAGAACTCCTAAAAGAGCTCAATAGATAGAATAGAAAAGAAAAAAGAAAACTATGAGTGGGCACTACAAAATTCATTGCATAGAACCTTAATAGAGTCAGAGAACTAAAAAGTTGTATTGTTGTCAATGCATAAATTTGATTATCTTATGTATAATGTTTTGTAATGTAAAATCTTATGTTTATGTGTTGCCATTAATGCTAAAGGGGGAAATTGTTAGCCCCAACTAATAATGTTGTTACTATGTGTAAAAGAGTCATATCAGTTGTTATGTTGTCATTGATGTCAAGCCTTAGTTGGTTATCCATTATGCTAATTTAGTAGAGTACCATATCATTTGATTGATGAAGAGGATTTGAAGATAGTATGATGATAGAGTTGATCAGTATTAGTATTTAATGGGCACTTGAATGAGTTGGACTACAATAGTATTATGTTGGTTTGATTGTTTTACAATCATGTATGTTGTGATTGCATTCATAACTGGTTGATCGGTTAAAGAAGAAATAAAGTTTACACCAAGTGAATATAGTTGTCACCAAGCACATGGAAAAGAAAAATTAAAGTGTAGTGTTAATTGAGTAATTCTAGTATTAAACAAGTGATGTGATTCCTGAGTAAGTTGTAATGTTTATCAAGCATTGAAAGGAAGAAGAAGTTAAGAAAGATTGAATATGAGGCTGACTTATGATGAAAATAAAGAATGATCAAGAAGATCAAAGGGTAAATTCAAATTTAGTTATGAGATCTACGGTTAGAAAAGTGTACTAAAGATCTAATGAAGGAAAATTATGCAAGATGAAGATGAGCACAAAGTTTGAGGAAGTATTATTTTTTGAGCATCTATATTCAATAAATTTGAGATCTACGATCATTATTAAGTGGAAAAATCTAGAAGGAATTGGAAGGAAGAAGTTAGCTATTTAAGGAGATTATGGAGACTATTTTTGGTTGTTGATTATTGTTGATAGATGTTGATAAAGTGCAAACTATTGAAGGTGGAAAAGGAGAAAGAAGAACAAGGTGAACTAAGCAGAGAACAAGTAGAAAGATCAAGAAGAGGAAGTGCAAGGTGAAAGAGAAAAATTATAAATCAACCAGATAGAGATCAGAAGGAGACCAAATGAAGAAGAAATCTAAACATGCAAGGTATGTTGGTAATTTTGCTAGGTTACTCAGTGTGATTTTGTCATTTATGGAAATATATAACCAAGTTTGAGCAAGGGAATCTTAAGGATGAAGTTTTGGGATGTAAACTTAGAAAATTGTCAAAGTGTCATTTAGTTTTCCTATCAGTAGAAGTACAGATTTGGTTGGTACAATTCACTAAGAGAAGATTAGTATGTGCACACTTACATGGAGGTAGTAAAACTTGTAAGGATGATGTGTTTGAGAGTACAGGACTATATGGACACTATGTGATCGAATATTTTGTATTAAGGAATTTTTTTGTTTATCGAAATAATTAATTAATTAATTAGGGATGATATCCTAGATTTTAACCCTAAGTGGAAAAGATCTAATTTTATATTTTTTGGCAAGCATGTAAAGAGATGAAGACTGACAATTAAAGAAGAGGTATAAAGGAACATATTTTGGATATGATGTTGTGTGAACTTAAAAGTGAATGTAATGTTATATAGTGATGTGAATTCTAATCTATGATTACAATAGTGCAAATTGTGATAAAGCTTTATGAGGAGAAGAAAAAGGCTAAATTGAATATTGAAGATATCAACAGTGTAATCACCTAAAAATGGTCATCTAGACTATTAGCCCTCTTCTCAGCATTTTGGCTAGATTAATTAATTATTTCCCTAAGCCAAATTGCTAAAATTTGATTTATTTGATCTTTTTTCTTCTTCTTTTATCAGTAAATGGTCGAAGCCTTATGCATTATATTAATGAAATAATTAAAGTTGCAAATGTCTCCATTCAAATGAGCAGGGCAAACCCTAGTTTGCATGCATGTTCAGTTTGTCTTCATTTCAAATAAAAAATATCATAAACATCCTCATTGAAGAATTTGACATAAGTGCCAGAATATAATAATGATTTAGTGGATTGATGATCATGGCTTTACCATTTCTAACAAAAAGGTTATGCCCCCTCCCTCTCTTCTTGCAAATACTGACATGAGACTTATTTTCAATGTTAGTATTATTAGAGAATTAGCATATGATATTATTTAGCAACCATTCTGTACCTAGTTAGAGTGTATCTTTTTACTTAGGTATCAGTTTTTGAGATGCAAACTTAACATGATCTATATTTGAGTTTTTAAAATAACTAATGAGCTACCAAAATTTGTTGATACTTAGATGATTTTTAGTCATCATTATGTTTCTTGCTAAGTATCTATTTCAAATTTTGTTAATCTGAGTTTATAGGCAGTGAAGAGGTGCCAACTATATAACACTACCCAATGCGGTGCTAAATTGTTAATAGGCTACAATAATAACTAATTAAATTTTGGGAATGAATTTTTGGGAGGTTGAAAGAGTCATAAAAGTCACTACATGGTGAAATCAACAATCATCTTGGCTTTAGATCAAAATAACCTGATCGAGAAAACAGAAATAGAGTTAGTAGCATAGAGTGAACAATTGCTTCTACAATGACAAGATAAATAGAGGACCTAAATCATCAAGCATACCGATAATGCAAAAGAAGACAAAATATAATGAATAATAAGAGTCAAGGAATCAACACATAAGATAAAATCCCACACCATATTGGAGATAACAATTAATATATTATTATATTCAAATGATCATATAGGGAGAAATCTGCATATTCTTAATACCATGAGAGCCACAATGAAATATACAAAATGGATCATAAACACAACTACTAAGAAGCCAAAAAATGTAAAAACAGCTTGAGACTAATAGAATCTAGATGAAAAGCTATCTATATAGGCTAAATTCCATTAAAAAAAAGAATCTACAAAATAAATTAAGCATTGGGAAGAAGAGAGGGAAACAAGAAATAAAAGAACCACTCCTAGAAGCACAAAATAGAGAAGGGAGAAAGCCCAGAAAAATAACCACTAGAGGAGGGAAAAAGAAGATGATCATGAGAAAAAATAGAGCTAAAATCCCAAGATGTCTTCCACCTGGTAGTACCACTCCATGCCCCTCCAGTTGACACAAATGAGCGTATTGGTGGTAGCCAAAAGAAACATCCAATTGTGGGTGATTTCCTCCATGCGTAGCATAAAAGCCCTCTTATCTCACATAATCAAAATTGGGAACACTTTAACCAACATGTCTAAAACATTATATTTTCTCCTTTTGGGGATGCAAAGGTCATCTTAATGTTACCTAAGACAACATCTAGCCGATAGATAAAGGGTTCCCTTGAAGAAATCCCTACATGCTAGTTTATTCCTATCCATGTGCAAGATGGTGGCAATAAACATGGCCATGATGTCAGAGTTATGCTTGGGCTTGTCAGCTAGAGCTAAAAACTCCTCACCCAAGATGATCTTGATGGCTCAATGAACCAGATGATCCTTGGATTTGACTAACTTGTCAATCCTAAGGACATAAATCTCCCCCCAAAATGTCATCTCTCTATGCCCGAGCTTCATCCAAATTGACATATCCATCCCACAGACCCAAGAGTTGAAAAAACTCAAAGAAATAGTGTTAGTAAATAGTTTTTCCCTCACCTTGATTTGGTTTTACATTGACTCCTTATGCCCAAGGTGATGAGAAACAAGCTATCTCTAATAGATTGTATTAGTGCACTCCTATGTCACTAATCCCTAAATCTAAGGGTATAGTTCCCCTATGTGTAAGATATACTTGGAATTGTGTCTTTATGTGATAAAAGGCTAACTAGGGCTATGCTCTTAACTTTAGAGAAAAAGAGGCTAACTAAGATGATCATAGACATAAGAAACCTAGGCAAGGTTTTAGATCTGACACTAACTTTACTCCTACTTCTAAATGTATTTAAGACTATGGGAAGCAAGGGGATACAATAGAAGAAGAACATCAATGGCCCTAAGTGGCTCTCTAACTAGTCAAGGTTTCCCAGTGGCAAACTCCCAACACACTTTAATCGTAACTTTACATTACAGATGCAGAATGTTATGTAACTCTGGAAAAGAGCAGAAATACCTATGAAAGATAACACTTTGACTACCCATACTACTAACACTACACTAACACTCTAATTAGCCCAAATACTAATAGCTTCACAAGTACTTGTCCTAAAATTCCAGAAAGAATAACCTAAATTCATGTTATCTTGACAAACAAGAGACAATGATAGGAAAAATAGTCACCAGGCATCATCAAACCCCTCCCTACCACCCTTTGGGTCTCACTCAATAATCTCTAGTATGGGGGAGTAAATTTTTTATCCTTTCTATTGATTTTCAAAAGAATACATATAGAAATTAGAGATGGAGCATTACAAAAATTAGCCAAACTGATTCATCTTCTTTACTAGAATGACCCACAGCAAGAAGCCACTTATCAGTTACAAAATGCAACAACAATGATTGGGTTAAAATCTTTATGTCTATTAATATGGACCTTTTTGTATCCAATGAGCCATTGGGAAAGACTCTGGCAACATTCTTGGTTGTATCTATCCATTACTACAGTTCTTCGACACCTTAGAATGTTATTCATTAAGCTCTACCACCCATTTATAATTTATATCAGTTCATCTTTGAGCTTAAATTTTAAACACCAACCTTGTATAATGTGGCAACAAATCTCAGGGGATCATGGATAGTCTTCATATTCTTTCTCGAAAACTCCCAAAATGAAAATAGTGTTTTATTGGTTTATCACTCTAACACATAGCAATGTCTCATTTGCATCACTCATCACCACAATATGTTACTAGTTAGTCTAGCCTCTGATAGGATCATTTCTATAGGATATAGCAATACCCTCTCATTTATGTATAGCAAGCTCAATCTCCACATTTCTATGACCTATGCTAAAACCCTCATCGTCCATTGATATAACTAATTTTTGTTCATTCAACTTGTCAATGATCACTAAAGGTTGTGGTGATGGAAATTTCTCATTGCTCATCATTGTAACTGAGTTTTATCTCCTGTACTTAGCGATAAGCTTGATCGCTAAGAACTATGGTAATTTTTGTTTCACATAGTAAATAGTCTCCTTGTTGTCATCGTAGGACACATAAAAGCAACAACCTTCATTGTTGTAGCTATAGCAATAAGAATAAAAACTCAAGGTTATGCATGATTGACCAATTTCCATGAGTCACTAGGTATATTAACAGCTCAGTGGATATTTCTTGATGCAAGAAACTATAATATGACAATAGCTTGTGTACGTGGCATTCATTCATTCATCGTTGATCTTTCAACTACTCCACGGTGTAGATCTTCATGTAGAGCATCATCTATCAATTTGAGCTTAAGTGGATGCTTGAGATGAATTTTCAAACTAAGCCCATCCTCTATAAACCTGGAGAAATCTATGGCTCCCATTACGTAGTGAACATTATCTAATGAGCATCTTCTTTTGTGGGGATATGAGTACCATTAGATCTTCAGGATCTTTAGCTTATAATTTAGGGCACTTTAAGTTGGATCTTTAAATCATATCCATTGATCTACATCTCATCTAATGATCCAAACTTAATCAGGAAGGGGAATTGACTTTTCAACCTATGACATGGACTTCTAGATGTATTTTGCATCATTGATTTGATTTCAACTTTCATTCTTGCCACCTTTGACTAGGATATTCACCATTGTTAAATAGATTGAGTATTTCTAAAGGCTTATACTACTTCCTCTGCATTGATCGGATTTCTTTCACTTCAACCTACTTCTATGGCCTCGCGCATGATTCCAGTGAACTTACTTTTGTTTCCTTCAGTCTCAAAGATGAACTTGTTTTCTTAGACTGTGTCATTCATGTTGCCATATCCTTTTTTGTTAATGTGATATTTCCTCCATTTTAACCTATTAGGATGAGATTCTTTGAACATACATTGGAACTTTATTAAATAGATAGTTTCCATCTCATTTGTGGGGTATGCTTGACAGTTATCTACCCATCTAGACAAACCTAGTAGACAAATAAGCATTGACTTTTTGTTAGAATCTAAAAAGATTGATAACCTAGAAAACTAGTGCAAAGAATAGATATCTAAACTATGAATCCAAATGATATAAAATCAGAATAGCAACATAGAGTTAGTCTCCAAGAGAGTATTGCAAATACTGAAAGTAAAATAGCATTAAGAGGATGCAAAAGAAATCAATCCCAAATACAAGTCAGGTAGCGTGCTTATATAGACTAGGAAGAGGGAGGAGGTGGCAAAACCGACCAATGAGGAGCAACCACCTATCAGACTAAAGATAGCAAAGAATCTTCCTAAGATAGATAATGGATGCTCATATGTAGGAAGGTGACACCTCACAACCACTTTCTAAATAAGACATGCTTTATTAACCTAAGCAAGATTATTAAGTATAAGAAAAAACTAGCTATATATGGAAAAATAAATAACCCAGTAGGAAATTTAAAAACTACACTAACACCCCCCCAGAAGTGAAGCTTAGTTGGATGTAGAAATGGGTCCCAGCAAGTCAGGCCTGATGAGGTACCCATGTACATAAAATTCCCCCAAAAGAGAGAGAAAAGAGACTCCCCAAAAAAAAATTAGGACTCCAAGTGAGAGGAAGAGGCCCTCCCAAAAGATAAAGCATCCCGCACCCCCAGCAAAGCTTGCAAATTTTTTTCGATAGATCCACTTACATCGAACAAGTTTTCTTCCCTTAGGAAGAAAGACAAGATCCCAAGTGTGGTTCCTCTTCAAGGAACTATACTCTTCCTGCATAGTTGTATCCTACTCAAGAATACTAGAAGCCTCATGAAAATACAGTGGATCTAAGGCAATAGCAATAAAGATATGTGTAGCATCCTGGAATTGCAAACGAGTCTTCCTAGTGTTAGATGGATCCCCAACCCAATCACCTATAGATTGCAAGGTCTGTCTAGCCCAAAGTGCACCAAAAGATGGAGAATATGTAGGAGAATCATCAGCCTATGAATTATGACTAGGAGAGGAAGGAGGTGAGTCCTCTGAATCACTCTCTACATCAGAAGTGGGGTAAAAGACTACTCAGGTGAATCTGACTCATCAGAAGATTTGTCATGTATTCAAGTGACTCCAATGTCAAAGTAGAAGGCAACCCTGTGACCATGCTCTACTGGTTAAGCTGATGCAAGTAGTGGAAGTTAAGATGGCCAAATTGCTCATGCCATAATTTACTCACATCATTAGAGTGAGTGAGCAAAATAGTCGAAGGAGGATCAGGAAAAAAGTGAGAAAATAGATAGAGTCATGATGGATGATCTTCTCTCCCAAATGCAACTGTAGAATCAGTATGCAACTCATGTATCTCCACTGAATCAAGAGTGAACTCAACCCGCTTGCCTAAACCTATGTGAGTGATCTGGTATACCGATAGGAGATTAGTTGACAATGAGGGTACACAAAGAACATCATGGAATGTGCCATCCCCCACATCAACAAGCCCTCTCCCACACACCTCAACAAGAGTATCATCACTCATCAAAATAGAAGGCATAGTACACAGCTCCAAGGATGCAAGTTCTTCCTTAGATAAAGCCATGTGGTGTGAAGCACCCGAATCAAGAACCCAAGTGGATGGTGAGGAAGCAACTGCAACAAGGGCCTTGCCCTTTCCTTTCCCCTTGCTATTTTCTTTTTCCTTGTTAGACCCTTCATTAGAACTTATTTTGATAGACTCAGGAACATTGATATTATTCGTCTCAAGAATGCATGTCAAGTGATCAATTTCTTTCTTCAAACATTTATGTTCATCATGACCAGGTCTTTTACAATAGGCACATTTGACCTTTTCTTTCTTAGGCTTATAACCCTTGGAAGATGGGGTATCAATAGTTGCTTTTGAAGCAACCAGTATCTGATTCTTTTCCTCACTATTATTGTGTTTCTCATCCTTACTATTGTTGTTACTACTTTGTCCTTTTTGTTCTTTTGTGCCTTGGTTGGCAACTAAGGCATGTGACTTAGAGGACTTAAGAGTGCCCATCTAGATTAGCTTGTCCTATTCTTGAGTGAGATTGACAGCAAAATCATCTAAAGATGGCATGGTGAATTGTATACCAAGTGCACCCATAGTAGCATAGAAGGTGGAGACAAACACAGAATATTCTGAACTTAGCTTAGAGAGAATACTAAGAATCAGTTGTTCATCTTTTTTTTCAATTCCGCATTGTTTTAACTGTAACCTTAGTGACTTCAATTTAGTGAAGAAATCCTAGATTGTGTTGAAATTGCTTGGACTTAAACTAATTAGTTCATTTTCCAACATATGACCCCTCATTGAATCTTGTGTACCAAATAGTGTTTCTAGCTTTAACCATATTTCATTTGGTGTATTCAAAGATTCAATGTGAAATAGAAAATTAGGAAAAACAGACAAACAAAATGTTCCATATGCCTCATCACATTTGTTAAACCACTTAGGCTTGTCTTCATCTTTAGCAAGTTCAGTTTAAAGTCTCATAGTTATCCTATTTAATCTAGCTTTCCTTAAGTGAATTTTCATGCATGATTTCCACTCAAAATAATTGTATGGAGTTAGGATGGGCATATTTTTTTGATCCATGATGAAGAAATGCAAAGAAGAAATGCCAAAAAGAGAGAATCTAGCCACGACAATGCTCCCCATTTTTACTCAATCAAAGAACCCCCCCCCCCCCCCCCCCCCCAAAGAAATATGACTTGGCACTTTATTTTAGTGCATTTACAACTACCACTAGAAAGAAATAGTTAGTGGTCTTGATTTCAATGCATTACAAACTCTCATGAAGAGCATATGCTAAAAGTGAAACTTGGGCACAATGATCACGGAAACAAATAGCACCACTGCGATCTACTCAAAAAATCATGCGCATTCAAAAAAAAGAATCACCCTAATACAAGGTCATATGAGAAAGTTATGATCCTCTGAAATTTCCAAAATGAGAACTGTGCACAGTCACGGTCGAGAATCTGCAATTTCTGAAGAATTCATGCATGAAAATCAAAAAACAACTCCACTAGTGGATAAAGCACAAAAAAATAGCCAAGGTCATAATAAGACTCATCAAAATTAGAGTTCGTGTGAGCAAGAATGAGACATTTGAAAACTACGTTCAAATCTGCGACTGCCAATGGAGAGGGGTATGGTTGTAACTTTTTGCGCTTGATTCTGCAAAATATAGAGCTTGCGTGCAAAAAATAAAAGATACCCAGATGGTTTTTTGGTGCTGCGAACAAAACCCAGAAAGCAATTTTCTTGTTGATGTACAGAAGGTGTTGTTGTAGTGTAAATCAGACACCTTTAACAATAAAAAAATGAATCCAAAAATCAAGAAACGACCCGAGCAACCAAAATATGACATGAAAAAGTTGGATCAACTTTCTAAGTCCATCAATGGCATGCTAGAACCTGCAATACTGATTGAAAACTCCAAATACGCACGTTGGTTGTCAGATTTGAGATTGAAACCCTAGAGATTAAAAGCATTTTTGTCAAAACTTTTCTAATTCTCAAGATCATCCAAAGATGCAAGAGAAGAGCATACTTCATTTTTCAAAAAACTACAATAAAATTTATTAGCGCACCCCCCCCCCGAATCTCTCAAATAAGGAAACTAAAATCTACTCTTGCACATAGAAAAGCTCTGATACCATGTTAGAATCTGAAAAGATTGATAACTCAGAAAACTAATGCAAAGAATAGATATCTAAACTATGAATGCAAATGATATAAAATCAGAATAGCAACATAGAGTTAGTCTCCAAGAGAGTATTGCAAATATTAGAAGCAAAATAGCATTAAGAGGATGCAAAAGAAATCGATCCCAAATACAAGTCAGGTAGCATGATTATATTGACTAGGAAGAGGGAGGAGGTGGCAACACTGACCAATGAGGAGCAACCACCTATCGGACTAAAGATAGCAAAGTATCTTCCTAAGAAAGATAATGGATGCTCATATGTAGGAAGGTGACACCTCACAACCACTTTCTAAATAAGACATGCTTTATTAACCTAAGCAAGATTATTAAAAGTGTAGGAAAAAACTAGCAATATAGGGAAAAATAAGTAACCCATTAGGAAATTAAAAAAACTGCACTAACACTTTCTACTTGGTTAAGCTCTGAACAAGGGGAGATGAGATAAAAATCCTTCCTAGTCATCACCTAGACATGAACATTGACTTGATTAGACTTTACTTGACAATAAATTGAAGCTCAAAACTGGAGAACTAAAAGTTTCTCTAATAGACAACTATCAAACCCTTATAGCTCTGAACAATCTTAGTTACAAATTCACAAACTGAAGCTTCTAGTTATTAAGTAGTAAGAGCATCATCATTAATAGATGCCTTCCCTTGGGAGTCCATGCCAAAAATTTGAAAGATCTTTCAACAAGATATCCATAATTGAGTGATGCCTCTATATGTCCTTCATCAAATGTGTTGTTCATTACTCAGTGATTTGTAGGAAATAGGGTACAAAAACTAAATTGAGTGTGACCAATGGTGCATGTGTGGAGATCTACCAACATTTAAGCAAGAATCTCAAGTTTAAATTATAACATTATTAAGTCACCCCTATCTTACTTTCCAGAAGGGACTATGTTTAATGATTACAAAGATAAAAAGTATAAATCCATGCTAGATAGTAGATCCACCAAAGTGGCTATATAAAAGTTTATAATTTGGGTGAATATGGTCAAGAGATGTCCCTAAGGATTTCATTACTAACCAATTAATATACAGAAGAAGTTTCATGAGTGTTATAGATAGTGAAATTTTGACCATCAACTCTAGAATTTGTTAAAGCATCTGCAATTTTGTTGCCCATCTATAATTTTTTTGCCTTCCCTATATATATGTTAAAACCTAATTTCTTCAATTTTTTCCACAATAATTAATGCTATTTCAATTTTTGAGTTTAAAGATCAATTTGGCATGCATTTTTTTGGATTGTATTAAGAATGATTTGTGAGTCTCCTTCTACTATTAGTTTCTTGATTCTCACTTCCAAGCTTAGATGAAGACCTTTTGTGAGTGCTTCCAATTCCACAAGGTTATTAGATGTCCTTCTTAATAGTTTAGCTCGTTTAAGGATCAATTTGTCTAAATTGGTAATGAAGCATCCTAAACTAGCTATACCTAGATTGCCCTCCAATTCCACAAGGTTATTAGATGTCCTTCTTAATAGTTTAGCTTGTTTAAGGATCAATTTGTCTAAATTGGTAATGAAGCATCCTAAACTAGCTATACCTAGATTGCCCCTTGATGGTAATGAAACATCCTAAACTAGCCATAATATCCTAAGTCCATATTTGATTAAAAGAATATGTCCCTTTTTAATTAAATAAAAGACCCCATTCTTCCAACCCACTCAATGTGCACAAATAAAGTCATTTTCCTATTTACAAATTAAAAGAAAAGGTTTTTGACTCACATGAAAAGTCAACACATTTTCATCAATTGACTTGCTCTTGCACATGGATCATGCCAAAAGTCAACCCCCACCCTTGATCATCCATTTCTTGATCTTGACCTCAATTGTTTGTACACCTTTAAAGGAGAGAGCTCTCTCCCTCTCTAAGGATCCCATTTTCTAGTATTGTTATGCTATAGGTTTCTTGATAGGTTTTCTCTACAGCACTTGTGGAGAACTTCTTACTTCTTGTCTCATTCTTGCATCCTCCATCTTAGCACTAGATTAATTAGAATAGCTTGATTTGTTTTGCAATAGCTTAGTTTACATAGTCCAATTCGTAATGGTTGTAATATGCTCATCCTTCTTAGTTTAGTTGCATCCTTGCACTCAATATTAGCATAGTTCATTTCTTGCATTTCATGCTTGAGAACTCCTTCGGACATTTACATTCTTGCTCTTGTCTAAGGAATCTCCCATTGCATGGATTTCTAGAAAGGGTTGTGTCTCTAATGCTTAGATGAGATCTTCTTATATACACAAACACACACCTTTACACTCCATTTATAGGGAGCTCTTAACTAACATTCAAGTGTTCCAATCTATGGGATATCTTGGATAGAAGGGTTTAGAGAAGTGCACAATTCTAGTGTACAATTTTGGCACCCACCATGAAGCTAGAACCAAGTTTCTAGCTCCATTTTTTGGCTTGCATTTTGGTTACATTATCATTTCTGGCTTTTTTACAGCAAATTATTGGATCTAATCAAGTGGTTTTGCAAGTTTCTCACTTTGATTTTTAAGGATAACCCTTATGCAGTTTGGTTTGAAGGAAACAACCCTAGTTTTTCAAATATTTGAGCATGTCTTCCAAACCACTTTGAGTTAGAATCTGAAATTGTTTTTACAAGTTTGGGATGCATCTTATATGTTTCTATCCAATTTGCAAATCATTTTGGGATGAGGTGCATTAGTTATGATTTTTCCTTTTTTTCATAAAAACTAATTTTTGGTCACAAATTAGAGAATTGTTTGGAAAAAATAATATTTTTGGAAAAAAATTTAAATTCTACAAGGGGTTTTTTCTTTTTGTTTTGAATTGGAAGCTCATATTAGGGCTCAATAACTCAATTTGAAAAAACTAATCTATTTTGTGAAAATGGATCCCTAAGACACAATTGAGAGATGTCGCTAAATTTCTTACATTTTTGGGAATCTCTCTAGCTTTTAGCAAGGGTCTCTTCTTTGCATTTCTATTTTTGGATCTAAAATATTATGAAATAAATCAAATATTGTTGACTAGGTTAACAAACAAAAAGTTAAAAAGATAGCATTTGTGATTAGTTTGCACTTTTTTTTTGCATATGCTTGATTGGAAGAAAACTTGGATCTTTGAGGAAACTGACCACTTTGTGTTGCGGGTATTACTTATTTTTTATGCCTGAACCTTATTTTTTTGTAGGGGTTTCATACTTGCTTGTCAAGATAAAATAAAAGAATTCTTTGCAAAGATAAAAGGGCTACTAACATGTTTGCAGGGTTGCCCTAGCTTAAAAAAAATTTTAAATTTATTTTTCATTTTATGCTTTCACATTTCTATTGTGCTTGCCTAGTTTAGGTTAGAATTCATTTTTTGCATAATCACATAATTACTTTCTTTACTAAAGCTTTTCACTTGGTAGGAGAGTATAATCTTCACCTTTAGGTGAATCAAAAATCTTGACCCATTTGATATACCAAGGTGGAGTAAGCATTAGGAGCTTGGATTTCATTGGTTAGAGTTGGATACCAAACTCAGAGATTTTGTAGAGACTCGAATTGAGGTGGACAACTACAGATAGAAGGTAAAGGATAAATATGAGGCTTTAGATCTTCCAGATGCAGCTAAAATTACTAAGATGATGGAGAAATTCAAGGGCAAACATCCAAACATAGCTTTGGGATGACGAAGAACAAAACCTAGATGCCAAAATTTCAATTTTGACACTCAGTAAAATTTTGAATTTTTTTACCTAGTCAAGGTCCACCAGTCCACAGCTCTACATTTTCATGTAGCTCCCTAGGTACGTAGGTACATAGGTCCACAACCTTGCAATTTAGAGGTGCGTCGATAGTTAACTACCAATTCCAAAAATAGTGCCTTACATGCATCAGGAACACATTCTAACGGTAGTTTAACTTCAACACATGCCTAGTGAAGGACCATCTTCTATTTTTGGTGCCTCCATGCACTTTCACTTCGAATGATGGCTTCCTCCTACTTTCTCTCTCATGCTTTCTTTTTTTTTGACATGTAAAGGGCTCATGCATCCAATTAATGAATAAAATATGGATGGATTCCCTCTAAGCACCAGATTAATTGTTAGTCTGTATATATTTATTTTGTTTTAATGTTTTAAAAGCATTTTATTGCATGAAGATATCTCTCACTCTCAACAAAAATTGAGGAGATGATTTCTTATAAATACCCCATTGTAAAATATAACAAGGGCCACCATTATTATGCAATAAAATTATGCTTTTGGTGCTTGAATTTGGAGTGTAGTGATTCTTGCCTAAATGTGTCATTATTTTTGTGGGTTTTATTCATGAGATTGTGATTGAGTCAAAGGTTTATTGTGTTGTTTCTAGTTGTGTAATCTTTTAGTTCTAGTGTTTGCTACAAATTTACAATTTTTGCTGACATAACAAGCTCGAGAAGAGATCATCGAATTGTGCTTGCATAGCCTTTGTCTTGCATGAGCGCACTTTTCATGGCCTTGCGATTTGGTGAAAGGTGAAATATCATATGATTGTTAAATTTTCTCATGGGTAATTGCATCAGTGGATTCTAGGAAGCGTTACTCCTATTTTCATTGGTTTCCTACCAATTTCTTTGAAAGTTTAATTCACAGTGTGTTGTTTTCTGTAGCTTATGTCCATTTAGGATTTCAATTTCATGTTATTTTCTTTTAGTTTCATTATTTTATTTTCTAACCCCTTGTTAGAATAGGAACTTATTTTAGTTGCACTGTTAGAATTGCATTCATTAAAAAACACAAAAATAGTGTTCTTTTGTGTGTTATTTTGAGACTGAAAATAGATTTACTTCATTTTGAGATCATAATAGAACTAGCAAAGGCCTCCTCGTGAACAATCACATTTATCTTCAACTGAGTGGATTTTGGTATGTCGCAAGACAAATACTGAACCTTGGAGTTGATCCCAAAAGATTAGTTTTTCAAGAGAGGAATTGCACAATGGATTCTTGCTATTGACCTCATGTAAAATGACCGCCCAACAAGTTGCAGGCAATTAACACTTAACTGTTAAGATGATTACAAGCATGCAAAAAAGTTATATCCATAGTTAGCGAAACTTCACAAGTCAAGATTTGCATCAGAAAAAACCTCATGCCTAAAATCTTCCCCACCATGAGATCTTCTAGATCAATGGCCAACATATTCTTGCTATAGAAAGCTACAAGGTTTTTAACCAATGCAAGAATATGAATTGCTAACACATGGACAAGGTGGGACCAAACTCAGTAGTGGGCCACAAAATGAAGGACATGTCAGAAGGGTGATAGAGGGGCAATGCTTGATTGGTTGAGAGTGCTATGTTAGGGTTCTTTAGTCATATCAATGTTGTTAGATCTTGGTACATCAACAGCGATCACTTTCTCGCATTCTGAAGTAACATGACATTTAATGAAAGTGAGAAAATGACATTGTGATGCATGTCATGGTGGGGCCTTGCATACACCTCTTATTCTCATCATCGCAAGGATAAAGAATATTCCATTGAATGAGGATAGATTATTTCAATTGATACTCTCCATTGAAATGGGCCTCTAAGTTCAAGTGGTGATGTTATGAAGGTCAAGGGCATTGGTGTAATTTTCATGATCATCAGATCAGATACAAATTGAGGGTTTTCACTTTCTCTCTTTATGGAGATGCTGTTAGGAACCTGTGTGTTCCTTCTGTTTATTTTGTTAGAGTAGTGTTGTTGGACGCATATGCTTTGTAAGTCATCCCGTGAGTATATTTTATTATCCCACATGCATAGGTAGTATTACTTTTCTAGATCGTACCCAGTATATAAGAATAGGTTGAGGCCCTTGATGGGCACGGACGAATTTATTGTATTGAGCTTGCTCAAAGGAGGTTACCCCCTCGAAGTGGCCTGCGATCAGTAGATTCATTCTGAGTTCTGCTATCACTTTGTATTCTATTATTTCGAGCATTCTCACGATATTGCTATAAGGAGGTTCTTCACATCTGGTATCAGAGCACTCTCTTGGGCTCGCTGGGTGGAAATTACATCAAATTTTTTTTTTCTGTCGTGGCCTTCAGGTTCCTCTCACTTCTAATATCTCTTGTTATTGCAATAACTCTTTTCAGTTGTTCTGTCTGTGAGTGAATTTTTCTAAGTCGACTGTTCAAAAAAAAAAAAAAAGAGTAAAAATTTTTCTGTTTTTTAGTCATAGCTTCCTTGTTTGCTTTCTGTTTCTGCTCATACTTCCGCAGAACGTCTGCAATATCATTTCGCATACTTCCTTCCTTGGCGACCCAACCCCAAATTTTACATATCAAAGCCCTAAATCCCTCATTTATCTAATTTTAGGGTTTGCCCTATCTTTTTCACCTCTCATCCAATCGCCACCAAACTGAGCCACAAGATTCAATTCCTCATTTTGCTCCCTTATCCCTCTTGGACTGTTCGCCTCATTTCGCCTCCCTACCCTTGAAACCCTCATTTTTCTTTTTCCCTTGTCCCCAGATAGTCTCCCACCACCCGTCGAACACCCATTTCCTATATGAGTTTTACCCAAATCCAAGTTTGCCGTAACTAAAAAAGTTTTTGTTTCTCATCTTCTACCCATTCCAAAAAAAAAAAAAAAAAAAAAAAAAACCTTGTTTTATGGTTGTTACGCGTACAGGAGCAAAAATCATGGAAGAGGAAATTGCATCCCTCAAAACCAAACTTCAAGATCTGGATGACAAAATTCTGGGTCTTAACTTTCAGCAGTCAGCCATGAGCCGAAACCATTCAGGAGATACTGGGTCCTCTTCTGGCAATTTCCGTGGACCAAAGCTTGATTTTCCACGCTTCGATGGTTCTGATCCGACTGGATGGATCTATAGGGCAGAGCAGTATTTCAGCTTGCATAATACTTTGGATAACCACAAAGTCCCCCTTGCATCTTTTCATTTGGAACATGAAGCTCTTCAATGGTTCCATTGGTACATCAAGGCTAATGTAGGCCCAACGTGGAGAGAATTGTGCACCCTCATTTTGGAGCGCTTTGGCCCTAGTTCCTTTGATGATTTCACAGGAGCACTCACTAAACTGCGTCAAACAGGCACTGTAAGAGAATACCAGACAGAGTTTGAAAAATTAGCTAATCACACAGAGGGCTTGTCTGATGAATTCTTCCGTAGTTGTTTTGTCAGTGGTCTGAAGGATGCACTTCGCTCAGAAGTCAAAATGTTTCGACCTACAACAATGATGGAAGCCCTTGGGTTGGCTAAGTTAGCGGAAGACAAGATTAGTGCTCTACAACGCTCCAGATCTAATTTTGTTCCATTCAGAAATACAGGTTCTCACAACCCTCCAGTCATACCAGCTCCCAGAACTACTCTGATCAAGCACTTGTCTGAAACAGAGATGCGAGTCAGGCGAGACAAAGGGCTTTGTTATAATTGTGATGAGAAATGGTCTCGGGGCCATAGATGTGTTCAGCAAAAGCTCTATCTCTTGGATATGGATTCTCCACCGGAACTGGAAGAATATGTAGATGCTCAGGAAACAGTGGATGATGAGGTGGAGCCTCACCAGCCTGAACCTCCTTCACCAGAAGCTCCACCAGAGATATCTGTCCATGCTTTGGCAGGAGTCACTACTCCACAAACCATGCGGGTCCAGGGTTTCTTCAAGAAGATCCCTCTTACTATACTCATTGATTCTGGTAGCACTCATAACTTCATTGATCCACGAATAGCCAAACAGGCTGATTGCTTTATCCATCCCTGCTCTAGCTTTGAAGTCATGATTGCCAATGGGGGCACTTTACCTTGTAAAGGGAAATGTCGCAATGTGCGTCTCTCTATTGGAGATTATAACATGCGCTCTGACATGTTTGCCTTACCCTTAGGTGGCTGTGATGTGGTTTTGGGTGCCCAATGGTTACGCACTCTTGGCCCCATTCTCTGGGATTTTGCTGAACTTTGGATGCAGTTTTCAGCCGAGGGGCACCAACACACTTTGAAAGGCTTACAACCAGGGTCTCTCAGCATCATCAGTTCACACCGTATGGAAAAACTTCTTAAGAAGAATTCACATGGTGTCATCGCTCAGCTCCATTCCATTCAGATGCAGCCATCAGCAGTCTCTAGCACTCCTGCCGATCTCCAACACATTTTGGACAAGTATTCTGGTATATTTGCTGAACCTGTGGGATTACCTCCTTCTCGTCTAGAGGACCACCGTATTCAGCTCCTTCCTGGCAGTGTTCCGCCCAACATCAGGCCCTACCGCTACCCATTTCATCAGAAGACCGAAATCGAGATACTTGTCCGTGACTTACTGAAGCAAGGTATTATTCGCCCTAGTACCAGTTCCTTTTCTTCTCTAGTTCTGCTTGTTCGCAAAAAAGATGGGTCATGGCGACTCTGCATTGATTTTCGAGCACTTAATCATCTCACTATAAAGGACAAGTTTCCCATTCCAGTTGTTGATGAACTTCTTGATGAACTTCATGGGGCTCATTTTTTCTCCAAGTTAGATCTTCGTTCTGGGTATCATCAAATTCGGGTTAATGAGGAGGATATACCTAAAATTGCCTTCCGCACACATGATGGTCACTATGAATTTTTAGTCATGCCCTTTGGCCTCACGAATGCTCCTTCAACATTTCAGGCAGTGATGAATAACATATTTCGACCATACCTCCGAAAATTCATTCTGGTCTTCTTTGATGATATCCTCATATATAGCAAAACTTGGGCTGAGCATCTCCATCATCTGGAGCTTGTCTTGCAACTTCTCTCTGATCATCAACTCTGTGCAAAACTATCTAAATGTGTGTTTGGCCAGGAGGAAGTGGAGTATCTCGGGCATATTGTTGCACACCATGGAGTGCGGGTGGATCCTACAAAAATAGATGCCATGAAAACTTGGCCGCATCCTAAAACTCTCAAGAGCCTTCGGGGTTTTTTGGGGTTGACTGGCTACTACCGCAAGTTTGTCAAAGATTACGGGAAAATTGCAGCACCATTGACAGCTCTGTTAAAAAAGGATGCCTTCTCCTGGACCCCTGTTGCTGAGACTGCATTTGAACAACTGAAACAGGCTATGTGCAATACACCTGTTCTCGCGATGCCAGATTTTTCCAAACCCTTCACTATTGAGAGTGATGCTTGCGGCAATGGATTGGGTGCTGTTCTCCTGCAAGATGACCATCCTATTGCGTTCACTAGCAAAGCCCTCTCTGGTAAGAATCTGGCCCTCTCTACTTATGAAAAAGAAATGATGGCTATTTTGCATGCTGTACAGAAGTGGTGGCCATACCTCTTAGGGAGTCATTTTTGCATCAGAACCGATCACCAAAGTCTGAAATACTTCCTGGAACAACGGGTATCCTCTCCTACACAACAGAAATGGGTCAGCAAACTCATGGGGTATGATTATGAGATCACCTACAAGAAGGGTAAGGAGAATATTGTGGCAGATGCTCTTTCTCGCACATTTGATAATCAAGCTTCCCTTTCCGCTATTTCTATGCCCATTCCCAATTGGTTAGCGTCTGTTCAGCAGGGCTATGACAGTGACTCTTCTTTATCTCAAATCATTCACCAGCTAGCCAATAATCCTTCTGCTATACCACATTACTCTTGGGATGGTGCTTCTCTTCGATACAAGGGTCGGCTTGTGCTTCCTCAGAACCCAGCTCTACATCAGGCTATTTTTTATGAACTCCATGCTTCTCCTTTAGCAGGGCACTCAGGCTTCCTCAAAACTTATGAGCGAGCAAGGAGAAACTTCTTTTGGAAAGGGATGAAATAGACGATTCAACAGATGGTGGCTGAATGTGATACTTGCCAACACCACAAGGGTGAAACGACCCTCCTTCCTGGCTTGCTCGAACCATTGCCCATCCCTACACGGATTTGGACTGATATTTCTATGGATTTCATTGAAGGGCTTCCTAAATCCGGTGGCAAGATAGTGATCTTGGTTGTGGTTGATCGTCTCTCGAAATATAGTCATTTTTGTGCCCTCAGCCACCCCTATACTGCCTCCTCTGTTGCACAAATCTTCATGGACCAGATATTTCGTCTTCATGGACTCCCTTCTTCCATTGTCTCTGATCGTGATGCAAGTTTTACCAGTCATTTTTGGACTGAACTGTTTCAGAAAACTGGCACCAAACTGAAGATGAGTTCGGGCTATCACCCACAAACTAATGGTCAAACTGAAATTGTCAATAAATGCTTGGAAACTTATCTTCGTTGCTTCACTTCCGAACAGCAACATTAGTGGGCCAAGTGGCTCCCTTTAGCTGAATGGTGGTACAATACCTCTTACCACACTGCCTCTAAAATGACTCCATATGAAGCAGTCTATGGTCAAGCACCTCCAGTGCTCCTTCCCTACACTCCCAACAGCTCACCAGTCCAGGCAGTTGACATAGTTCTCCGCAGCAGGGATCAGATTCTTCGTACCTTACAGGATAATCTTCACATGGCCCGTAATCAGATGAAACAGCAAGCAGATCAACACCGTTCTGAGTGCTCATTTCAAGTTGGGGATATGGTTTTTCTTCGTCTACAGCCATACAAACAATCCTCCCTAAAGCTGAAAGGGCGTCATAAGCTGGCCCCAAAATTTTATGGGCCTTATAAGGTTCTGCAGAAGATTGGTTCAGTTGCTTATAAACTGGAACTTCCTCCTTCTTCCCGCATTCATCCAGTCTTTCATGTTTCTTGTCTAAAGAAAGTTCTGGGTACCACTGTCAGAGCACAAACTACTCTCCCTGAAATGGATACGGAAGGATCCATTATCCTGGAGCCGGTGGCAATCATTGACCAGCGCACTCGCCAGCTTCGCTCTCGCTCCATCTCTGAGGTCTTGATTCAGTGGCATGGCATGCAACCAGAGGATGCTACCTGGGAACCCCTTCTTCAGATTCAACAACAATTTCCACACCTTAAGCTTTGAGGACAAAGCTTTTTTCTAAGGGAGAGGGGATGTTAGGAACCTGTGTGTTCCTTCTGTTTATTTTGTTAGAGTAGTGTTGTTGGACGCATATGCTTTGTAAGTCGTCCCGTGAGTATATTTTATTATCCCACATGCATAGGTAGTATTACTTTTCTAGATCATACCCAGTATATAAGAATAGGTTGAGGCCCTTGATGGGCACAGACGAATTTATTGTATTGAGCTTGCTCAAAGGAGGTTACCCCCTCGAAGTGGCCTGCGATCAGTAGATTCATTCTGAGTTCTGCTATCACTTTGTATTCTGTTATTTCGAGCATTCTCACGATATTGCTATAAGGAGGTTCTTCACAGATGCATGATGTTTAATGAAAAAGAGATAGTGACATAGTGACACATGGAAATGGTTGGGCCAAGTGCATGGAGACTCCTTCATTGCACAGTCATAAGGGGTTAACTAGCATTAGAGTTGCAAAGTAGCAAAGTGCCCTTATCACATCATCACTAAGTTAGCATCAAGGTTAATAGATCAAGTCATAATGGTAGGATTATGGTTAAATGGTAGTCTTCGCAAGGTCACAGGTGTCTAAGTTTTGGTTCATTTTTAAGTCACGACCATAAAAAAAGGCACCATGTGCAATAAAGGTAGCATTGATCACGAGGTTGTAAACATTTGATGCTATGTTCAGTTTTATCTATGAAGGGGTGACAAGAAAAACATACTTATCTTCACACCATCACACAGTTAGAAGATTGTTAAGTCTAAACTATTTTGATGACACAAAGAGCTAATTACACATTTCTCATAGGGTTGCAATAGTTAAGGGAATACAGTGAAGGCAAGCTGTGAAGTAGCTATAAACATAAAATGAAGTATTTCACAGTTTTGCAAGGTCAAATAGCTAATGAAGGAAATAAGTTGTGGAGCCATGAAACAAGGTGATGAGCACAGGTCATCTGATAGTTGAATGTCTAAACAAGCTGGAAAAATGGTTTAGTATTATTGGGTCATGTGGTGAGTTTGACAGTCAAATTGATGACATATATGATTTGGCACATAGAAAACACTCTCCAAGGTAGCTCTTTAATGGTGAACTAATTCCTTGATCATCTACAACTACTTTTTGATGATCTTCATGCCTATTTGATACAAAGGACACCTCATCGCCACTCTAAGTTAGCTTTCTTAGCTAGCCATGCAGTTAATACTATCATTTATGTCTCTTCGAGGTCAAAATTAGTATGAAGACATGATTTTTTGTATTTGGGCATGTACTCAATAAAATCTTCTTTGGATCAGTAGTGATTGTTCTCTGGAAATTTAATGGTAGTAGATGAGTTTTGGCTTAAGGCTAAAGTTTATGAGTTATGCTTGAGCTATAAAAGAAAGTTTTGTAAATCATCCAAGGGTCAATATTTTCTCTAATTCTATAGTAATAGTATTCTATTCTTTGTTACTATAATTTCCTTTTTGCATGTGAATGAATATAATTCTCAATTATATCTCCTTCTTCCATTAATATATCGTGCAACGTCATTTTCCTTCTATTGATGTATTGCCTTCATTCTTCACTTATATGATGTGTCTATTTATCTTTGAATGGTATAGAGTGAAGTCCCTTATACCATCTCATTGATTTTTGTTCCATGCATGATTGTTGAGTGAAAGCTAAGATAGAATCTATGTATCTGAAGATTAGATTGATGAATTGTGCTTCCTTGGGTAGGGATAAGATTGAACAATACTATTTTGTGTATCACCCCTCTTAGATTAGAATGGGTAGTTTTCTTTCATGCATTCCTTCTCCCTTTTCTTCTCAAGAAATAGTTAAGTGTGCCCTGATAATAAGGAATTTGG
Organism: Cupressus sempervirens; assembly: GCA_028749045.1. Taxonomy (NCBI): domain Eukaryota; kingdom Viridiplantae; phylum Streptophyta; class Pinopsida; order Cupressales; family Cupressaceae; genus Cupressus; species Cupressus sempervirens. The sequence goes on from CM053783.1 coordinate 392,573,376, forward strand.
CCTTCTTTGGAGCCTAATCTCTAATTGCAAAGTCCCACAATTTTGAGATTATTTCCATTTCACACGAGGTTTCCTTTAGGTAAAAACTTTAGGCAAGGGTGAAAACTTTCATGTCAATAGTTTTTGGCATGCCTAATGGGAATCTCATATTGAAGCATTCCAAAGTCTACTAGTTCACTGGTTTCAAAGAGAAGAAGTTCAAATTATGCTAAGGAAATAGTGTTGTTCTTAGGATTCTAGGCCTTTAAGAGGCTCACTTTTAAGCACTTGGTGACTCTACTCTACTTCTACATCTTGGTCTCAGACCAAAATTGTTGTGATTCATGCCTAAAGCTCATACAAGGGTATCTTCTAGAGGTAACTTTCAATATACCGAGATTTCATTTTCAAATCCTAGAAGAACGATAAATAGATTATCTCTATCACCAATTAGGACTACAGAAGTAATACATACACCTGTGAGATCTCTCTCTACTCCTCCTATTGATAGGTCACAACCTAGGATACCCTCTATCCATTTAAATAGATCATTATTCCACATGGAATATCCTAGAGCCCATGATTTTCCACCTTCAATGGTGGAAGTCCCCTCATTCTAGCCTAGAGACATGATATTCTAGTTGTTGCACTTAAAAGCATACCTAACTTTACTCATGAAACTTCCATCTCCCCTAGAGAGTATATCCAAGAGGTCTTAAATATCTATAATATACATGGTATTATAGAAGATGATATTATTCTTAGGCTTCTAGCTTCATCTTTAAAAGGAAAAACCTTACAATGGTATAGAGGGTTGCTTCATAACTCCATTAATAACTGGGATGATCTAGAAGAAAGATTGTGTTAACACTTGGAAGACAAGAGTGATCACCTATCACTCTTAGAGCAGCTAACTACCATCAAAAGAGTACCCCATGAACACATGACAACTTTCAATTATAGATTTTAGAAGACATCGGATAGAATACCTACTGCAATAAAGCCTACTCTTGGTAATGCCTTCTTGCATTATCTTAGAGCTCTTAATAATGATATTGCTACCACAGTGCAAACTATGGGAGACACCTTGCCAACTGCCTATGAAATTTCCATAAGGGAAAAGACTATCCTAATTCAAGGAGGAAAGTTAGCTCTAAAGCTTCCAATGCCTTTGTTCCTCGACATGCCTAATCATTAGCCTGTGACAGCCCCTATCCCTACCACCTCTGCAAGTCAATCTCTTATTATAGCCCCAATAGCTTTCACATCTTATAATGGATTAGATAAGATCAAAGTGATGATGCAAAATATAGACAAGAAGTTGCAAGATCAAGAAAAGAAGATGGAGGACAACTTCTCAATGTTGTAAAAGATGAGCCATGAGTTGGCGAATCTCAATAGACAACAAGCTCAAAATAATCAGCCTTCCCAACCTCATTTTCAGGGCCCCACATTTAATAGACCACCAAGTCCAAGTCAAGGTTATGCTCTACACAACTAGAATAGACCCATAGGTAATACCCCTGCTACAAATGCAAACACAAATCCAAATAGGGCATTCATTCCCTAGAAAAATCTTGATCAAGAGCAAGACTTTTGTCCTTCTTGCAACTATTCATATGGTTATTGTATGTGTCAAAGAGTAGAAACATCTTTGGTATTGGTCACATAGGATCAAGCAACAGAAAAATAATGTAGTGCTCATTAATCTACTAATGCTTCTCATATACAGCAATTGGGTGATTGTTCTATTATGAATCATCAACCACATGACCATTTCCATACCAACCATGATGCCATATCTCACAATACTAGAAGTAAAAGAAGAGTTGTTGAGGGTGCCACACCTCCTTCTCCAAATAAAGCTTCAACTTTAGGTAATGCTTCTCACGTACTTATGATGAATACACAACCAAATGTTGCTCCCCAACAAAGGTAAGATATGGGAAACAATAAATCTACTAAACCTCAGACTACTCACTTTTAGTCATCGGTCCTTGTAGCTCCCAAGGCTCCAACCAAAGTAGTAAGTACTCCTCTCAAAATTGTAGATCAAATGAAGAGGACTATTGTTAATATCTCCATATGGACTGATGTTGGTGCTATAGCAACATAGAAGAAACTATTGTAGCAAGAGTTAGAAGGCGTAGGAGTAGAAGACTAGTTAGCTAGAGAGGAGAATGCAACAAGCCTAGTGCAACCAATAAAAGAAGGAGGAATAAGAAGAAAAATAGACCTCCTCCCCTTTTTGTCTCTTTGATCATAGGGGAAAAGCTAGTCCATAATCACATGATTGATTTAGGGGCTAGTAGTTCTAGAATGCCTACGTGTATAGCTGACCTCCTTGGTATCAAATATGAGCTAATGGTTAGGGATGTGCACTAGTTAGATAATAGCTCTTTCACAATAGTAGGAATCCTATAAAATGTGGAGACAACATTGCATGCTTTTTGTGGTTGTACTATCACACAAGATATATCAGTAGCTAAGGTCAAGCCATATTTTGCCTTCTATCTTTCTAGGGATTTATCTACACAAATAGGTGACTATATTGCATTCGATTGGTCTTACATGTTTTTTAGAATAAGGTATGGAACAAAAGCCTTCATAAGGGCAGAGTCTCTAGGCTCAATCATATAGATACTTACACTCTAGTCCCATAAACATGAATTATACAATTCATGAGCTAGATGATAAAGACATAGAAAATGAGCCTACTACTTCTCTAACAAAGGTGCCTAATTATATTTTGGATGAATGGGAAACTTCTTATCAAGTTGACCCAATATAAGAAGCTAGGGAGATAGGTCTTGGAACCTATTGCATATTGTAGGAGGTTGTTCCTATTCCCAATCTTATGAAAACAAAAAAAAATACAAGCAGATTATGAAATATGTTCTTTGATGGCTCAAGGGTAAAAAAAATGGTTTAGGTGCTGGTGTCATGCTCATTTCCCTTGAATTGGAGAAATACTATTTTTCATATAGACTTCAATTTAGATGTACTAATAATGTGGTAGAGTATGAATCTTTGATCCAAGGTCTCTAACTTGCACAAATGAGAGGCATTAAACTCTTACAAGTATTTGGGGATAGTGAGTTGTTTATTAATCAAATCAAAAATAAGAAAGTCACAAAGAACAACCTTATCAAGTCATACAAGCATAGAGTGTGGGATCTGCTTGAAGGTTTTCAAGCATTCAACATTCAGAGTGTCCCAAGTAATAAAAATAAGCATGTTGGCAGACTTGAAGAAATTGGTGCTCATTATGATAAACCAGAGCATGTTGTTGATGGAAAGGAGCAACAAGTTAGAGTTATTGTAAGCCCTATTGTCCCAGACAATAGCACAAATTGGAGAGTGCTTGATTCTAATGTGCAAATTGAAGCAAAATTCTCTACTAGAGACTAGTCCAAGCTATAAAGCCACTATGGGGACTAGATCATGAAGCTTAGCTCCAACAAACTACCTAAAGGTCTAATCACCTTGGAAGGCATTTTGAACTTTGTTGATCAAGAAAGAAGCAAAGGTTCAAACCTAACTGCAAGGAAGGATGACTACACACCTACCACTATTACTAATGGAAGGACTCTCAACTTGTGAAAGGTATGCACTGATATTGAACAAGAAGTCTTAATTAAATTATGTCAATAATTCAATGATTTTATTTCTTGGACATATGAAGGCTTAAAGGGTTTTGACCCAAGTTTATTTCAGCATACCATAGATTTAAACCATGATGCTAAACCTATTAGGAAAAAAAAAGGCCAGTTAACCCCAAGGTTGAACCATTAATGAGAAAGGAACTAACAAAGCTCATAGAGGCTAACATTATTTTCCCTATCAAGCACTCCTCATGGGTGGCTAATCTTGTTCCTGTTAGGAAGAAAAGTGGAGAAATTAGACTATGCATAGATTTTAGGGACCTTAATAAAGCTTCTTTTAAAGATCACCATCCCCTTCCTTATATGGAACAAATTTTATCCAAGTTTAGTGGTTCAAAAAGATTTTCTTTCTTAGATGGATTTTTGAGCAATAATTAGGCATTATTCCAGGAGTCAGACAAATATAAGACAACACTCACTACTAAGTGGGGTACCTATGCTTATTGTAAAATTCCATTTGGACTAACTAATACAAGTGCCATGTTTCAGAAGGCAATGGAGATGGCCTTCAAATGTGTGCTAGAGAAGGATTATAGAGCTTCCTTGGTAGGATCAACTTTGTAAGAAGGTTCATCCCTAATCTTGCCTCCATGGTAAAACCTCTCACAACTATGTTGAAGAAGACTTTGATGTCCCCTTAGACTAGGGAAGTGAAGGACAACTTTGAAGAGATCAAAAAATCAATTGCATCAGCTCCCACTCTTGTCAACCCCAACTTTGATAGGGATTTCATCCTCTAATCTCTTGGAGGATAATCAAGCATTTCAGTTTTCCTCACATAGCTGAATGATGAGAATTTGCATTAGCCCATTACTCTCTCTAGTGAAGGGCTTAAAGATTATGAGGGTAGATATAGCTATTTAGACAAACAAGTCCTTATTATTGTAAGGGCTCTAAAATAGTTCAGATGTCTTATGTCTGATAACAAGATCTAGCTTTTCCCACATGTCAGTGTGAAAGAGTTCTTGTTGAACAAGGATATCAATGAAACGAGAGTTGGATGGTTACCAAACTCATGGAATATGACATTGATATCAAGATCACCAAGCTTATTAGAGGCAAGGGATTGTATGAGTAGATGGCTTCATCTTTTGAAACATGTGAAGAGGTTTCCCTCTTGATTAAATGTGAGAAACTAGTGGAGAATGAAGATTAGATTGATTAGTTGCATGACATGACTACTTTCTTGATAGAAGGAAGATATCCCCAAGGCCTAGATAGAGCCAAGAGAAGACAATTCAAATTATATGCTATTCCCTATGTCCTTGTGGATGGAATATTATTTAGGAAGGATTCTGATGGAGTCCTATTGAGGTGTACATAGACTGACCAAATTAGTAGGTTGTTGAAAGAGTTTGATGATGGTGTTGCTCATGGTCATTTCTTAGCCAGAATTACTAAAATAAAAATAATGAGGGTTGGTTATTATTGGCCAACCCTAGTAAATGATTGTCACAAGTGGGTGGGAAAATGTGAGAAATGTTCTTTCTTCTTAGGAAAAAAAAGATTAGTTTCCCTTCCTCTTCATCCCATCCAAGTTAACCAAACCTTTTCTCAATGGGGTTTGGATTTTATTGGCCCAATAAATCCACCCTCTAGTGTTGGTTATAAATGGATCTTGGTAGCCATAGACTACTTCACAAGGTGGACAAAGGTAGTGACTTTGAAAGATGCAACAGAAGCTTTAGTGGTTGTATCTCTTGATGGAATAGTGACCAGATTCAGTGTTCCAATAACTATCATATTTGATAATGCCAAATCTTTTGTTGGAGCTCATATAAGCTTTTGGGCTCTAGAATGTGGGATATATTTGAGCACTTCCTCAAATTACTATCCCTAAGGGAATTTCTTGGCTAAATCCTCCAACAAGAACCTCATTAGAATCATGAATACGACAATTAATTATAGCCAAAGGAGTTGGCATGCCAAGTTGAAGACTACCCTTTGGGTTGATAGAATTATACCCAAGAGAGTAGTAAGGAATTCACCTTTCATGTTGGTATATTGAAGAGAATCCAAGATTCCTATTTCAGATGAGTTCCCCTCTCTTAAGGTAGCTCATAAATTGGAGCTAGAAGAAAATGACCCCGTGACAATCAAGTTAGAAGAACTGATTGAATTAGAAGAAAAGAGACAGCAAGCTATGCTTACACTTGAGGCTTATCAACAAAAATTCAAAAGAAGTTTTGAAAAGAAGGTTATAGCCATAATTTTTAGAGAGGGAGACCCTTTTCTCTAGTGGGATGTAGATAGAGCTAAGCCTAGTAGGCACTCCAAATTTGATGCTATGTCAAGTGGCCCTTATGTTATCACCAGTTGCAAGTAGGCCAATTCTTTCCAACTATCCAGACCTAATGGTGATATTCTACCAATTCTAGTCAATGGAATTCACCTTAAAATTTTCTTCTAAAGGAAGGTTAATGTTTTCTATATATAGTATAATAGTCTCTTGTTTGCAATAAGAACATGGGCACAAGATTCTCTGTAGGAGATAGCGAGGTTTTGAAGTTTTTAGTTACAAAGAAGAAGTAGATTTTGTGGTTTCAAACAATGTATGAGGTTCATTTTTTGGTGACTCCAACCCAATGGATTGCTCAAGGCCACTAATCCCATGCTTATTAGGCAACTATCCACTCTGAGTCACCAAAAATGTTCACCATTTTTTTCCTTCCTTCCAAAATTTGAATTTTTTAGGGTGACAACCATGACCAACATTCAAATTTGACTATTCAAATTTATTTTCCATGTAAGCCTAATAGGACTATGAAAAAAATCCTTGATTTTTCTCTTTTATTCCTAAGTCTTGAATCTTTTCATATTCACATGTTGTATCCTTATGAAGATTTCAAGTTGCAACCTTGAGACCGCAGTTCATCGCTTGGTCACAAGTAGTTAACACTTAACCATTAGGATGACTGATATCACCTTAAACAGTTATCTCCATAGTCAATACAACTTCACAGGTCAAGATTTACATCAAGAAAAACCTTGGGCCCACAATCTTCCCCATCGTTAGATCTTCCATATCAATGATTGACGTATTCTTTCTATATAAAGTTGGAAGGTTTTTAGCCAATGCAAGAATATGGCATGCTGACACATGGACAAGGTGGGACTAGACACAACATTGGGACACAAAATACAGGACATGTCAGAAGGGTGATAGAGGGGTAGTGTCTGGTTAGTTGAGAGTGTTGACTATGTTGGGGTTCTTCGGTCATATCATCGTTATCAGGTCTTGCTACATCAATGGCAGTGACTTTCTCACTTTTTGAAGTTACATGATGTTTAATGAAAGTGAGAAAATCACATTATGATAGGTGTCATGGTGTGCCCTTGCATATACCTCTTATTGAAATCCTCGCAAGGATAAAGAATATTTCATCAATAAGGATAAGATTATTTCAATCAATACTCTCCATTGAAATGGGCCTCTGAGTTCAATTGGAAATGTTGCAAAGGTTGAGGACATCAATACAGTTTTCATGATCTTCAGATTAGATGCAAATTGAGGGTTGTCACTTTCTCACTTTGTGGAGATGTAGGATGTTTAATGAAAGTGAGATAGCAAAGTAGTGACATGTGGAAATGGTGGGGTCAGATGTATGGAGACTCCTTCATTGCATAGTCACAAGAGGTTAAGGGTTAACTAGAGTTAGAGTTGCAAAGTAGTGAAGCACCCTTATTGCATCATCGCAAAATTAGCATCAAGGTTAAAAAATTATGTCATGATAGTGTGATTATGGTTAAATGGCAGTCTTTCCTAGGTCATAAGTTTCCAAGTTATGGTTCATTTTTAAGTCATGACTGTGTGAAAAGGAAACATATGCAATAAAGGTGGCATCGATCATGGGGTCACAAACATTTGATGTTATGTTTAGTTTTAGCTGTGAAGAGGTGACAAGTAAGACATAATTGTCTTCACACCATTGTATGGCTAGAAGATTATTAAGTCTAAACTATGGTGATGATGCAAAGAGATAACTACACATTGCTTGTAGGGTCGCAATAATAAAGGTAACCTACAAAGCAGCAATAAACATAAAATGGAGCAGTTCACAATTTTGCAGGGTCAGACAACTAATGAAGGAAATAAGTCACAAAGCCACAAAACAAGGTGATGAGCACAAGTCAATAGATAGTTGAATGTCTAAACAAGGTGGCAAAATGATTCAATATTGTTGTGCCACATGGTGGGATTGATGGTCAAATTGATGACATATTTGATCTGGTGCATCTAAAACACTCTCAAAGGTAGCTCTTTAACGGTGAACTAATTCCTTGATCATTTGTAACTACTGTTTGATGATCTCCATGCCTATTTGATACAAAGGACACCCCATCACCGCTCTAAGTTAGCTTTCTTAGCTTGCAATGCAGTTATGGAAATTGTTTCTATCTCTTCAAGATTAGAATTAGTATGAAGACATGATTTTCTACATATGGGCATGCACTCAATCAAATCTTCTTTGGATTAGTAGTGATTGTTCTTTGGAAATTTAATGGTAGTAGTTAAGCTTTGGCTTAAGGCGAAAGTTTCAAAGTTATGCTTGAGCTATAAAAGAAAGTTTTGTAAACTCTCCAAGGGTTGATATTTTCTTTGAAATTATAGTAGTAGTATTTTATGCTCTATTACTGTAATTTTCCTTTTGCCTATGAATGAATATAATTCTCAATTGTATCTCCTTCTTCCTTATATTGATGTATTGTCTTGATTCTTTGGTTATATGTTGTGTCTATTTGTCTTTGAATACATAGAGTGAAATCCTTTCCTTATACCATTTCATTGAACTCTGATTTGTGCATGATTGTTGAGGCAAAGCTAAGATAGAATCTGGGTATCTAAGGATTATATTGATGAATTATGCTTCTTTGGGAAGTGATAAGATTAAATAATACTATTTGGTGTATCACCTCTCTTAGATTAGAATAGATAGTTTGCTTTCATGCATTCCTTCTCCCCTTTCCTCTCAAGAAATAGTTAGGTGTACCTTGATAGTAAGGACATCAACCTTCTCTGGAGACTCAATCTCTAATTGCAAAGTTCCACACTTTTGAGATTGTTTCCATGTTACATGAGGTTACCTTTAGGTAAAAAATGTTAGGCAAGGGTGAAAACTTTCATGTCAATAGTTATCATAGAAATCTCTTTGATACCATTCCAGAACTCCTACGATAAACACTGGAGGATGTCCATCACCACCTAGAAACTTACAATTACATCAAAAATTTGAGACCAATGATGAAGTCACTAGGATCCCATGAGATCTCAACAAGATGAGGTCACCCAAAGGTTGATGCTAAAGGCAATAGAGAACAATGAGGACCAATACTTCCAATACATGATAGCTAAGGGATGGAAACTCCCTCATGATTTTGATGTGAAAAGAATCATCCAAAAATGAGAACCTACTAAACCTGAGATCTTGAGGGAGGAAATGTGAGAACTCAAAAATCAACTCATTCAATTACAAGTTTCCAAGGAATTGCCCAAGACCTCTTTTGTTGAATTAATATGTATTCTTCCTTTCGATAGGATTCTTTACATGGCCCTATTTCCTAAGGATATAGAGGTCCCTAAATACGATAAATATGATGGAAATGGTGATCCCCAAAATCGTGTAAGGCACTTCTATGCTCTTAACATGGACTTTATGCATGAAGGAACTTACCTTATGAGGTTGTTTCCCAGGAGCTTGAGGGGCCAAGCCATGGAATGGTTGACAAAACTATCACCTCCTCTCAAGATATTTGACAAACTTGCACAATGCTTCATCCAACAGTATTCTTATAACATTCAACATGTAATGCCCCTCCCGAAGATCCTTAAGGATAAAACATGCACTGAATATTTGTTTTCATAAGAAAAGTTACTTAACAACAACATAAAGTAACCAAGTGCAATAATGAAACACTAGGACAAGGTGATGAGAATAGGGAACATGGCCAAACTCACATGTTCACCTATACCAGCAAAAGTCTTTCAACTACTTCCAAAGATCTCCAAGCTCAAAACCACAACTCACAAACCAAGACCATATGAATCATGAGAATATACTGAGGGGATGTTCACTTTCAAACCCAAGATAAAATCTCCTAGCATGTTTAGACATACAAGTTCATATCCACTAACATATCATAATCAAGAATCATAAGCAGAGACCAACAATGGTCATGTGGAATATGAAGGCTCAAAGTTACCACCACTCATCTACTAGACACCATGCTAAAAGATAAATATTTGCTCCTGAAATTTGGCTATTCTTGAAATCTTGAAGACCTATAAATTGGATAAGTCTAAATTTTTGAATCCTTGACATTTCCTAGAATCTTTATCTTAACTCAGAGGGGTCTGAAAACTTTCTCAAATGAATTGTCACATATATTAAAATATATCTTAAGTATAAGGAATCAAACAATGTATTTTATACCCCATAGAAAGACTGTTTTGAACTGGAAAGGTGTGAAATCCAATAAGGTGTCCAAAACCAACTTTTAAACTTTCCTTCAACAAGCCTAAATGCTCCCTATTTCTCATGCGAGGAAGTGCACTAGTCTCCACTTTTTTGTGAGATTTTTTATCATTACATTCAAAGAAGTGCATTACTCTACGCGAGGAAGTGCATTACTCCTGTTGGTGTTTGAAAATGTTACCCATTTCCAATTACCCTAATGAGAACAAGATGCATCTATGGGGCAGCTAACTCTCATTATCAACACATCCATTCAGACACCAGGCCAACTATAAGGCATGACCCTTCTTCTACTTCAGGCTCTGCAAAACCTAGGTGGGTAGACCTGTAGATTCTTTATATGGTACCAGTTGTCAAAGCATAAACTGAATCTAATATGAAGCAGATAAAACCCTTATTTCTTCTATACTCAACCAAGAATCATAAGCATGAAATAGCTAAGAACATAACTCATGAAATTGGCAAGCTAAGTGTGGGTTAACATTGAGTAGCTTTCAACATAAAAGGGAAAATTGATTTAATATGTTGATAACAGCAAGACCCAAGTATGAACAACAGAACTTAATGATCCTATCTCTGACCAGTGCCTTATCTATTGGGCAATTAAATGAATCATAACCATACATCTCCTGGAAACCTCAAACGTATCTCTACATTAAGATCCCTGATCTATCTTTCACCTTGTGAATAGACATCTGCTACAGAATGAATCTCATACTCAGAAAATCCTATCATGAAATCTGCAAACCCTGTGACAAATATCAAGCAATTACATGGTTCTTTGTTCCATAAGCAAGACATTTTAACCACATACATTTCAAAATGTAATGCAACCTAATTTATGCTCTTTGATCACAAATTAGAAGAAATAACAGAGCCATAATCAGGAGACAAGATTCAAACTGAACTTCAAACTTTTGCTGCACTTTATTTGTTTTCCTTGAAATCAAATACATGAAATGTACAGAAAATAACTCATAGATCACCCAACAGAAAAGAACTATCTGCAAAACTTAAAATGTTGTTCAATACAAGAAGAAATGCTGAAGAATTATGTGGTATCACAGTATGGGAACATATCAAAACTGGATCCAAAATTTGGTATCTCAGTAGTGACTGGTTTTTCTCCAAAAACTGGAACCCATCAAACAATGAAAGATAGAAAGATATAGCAAAGGAAAGAATCTCAGATCTGATCTTCACATGACAAGTGTCCATTTGAAAAGCAATCCTCTATAACTGAAAAACTTCTTTCTTCCATCTCTCATTCTAATCTGATCTTGTTTCATCATTTCTGTTACTGATTTGCACAATATCTCTGTTGAAATGATGAAACATTGCTGAGTCACCACAATATCTGATTTACACATTGAAAAGCTTGGTAAAAATTTGGTTGAATTGAGTGAATGTGAGAAACGTGAACTCCAACTGCATTCTTACCAAGTTTTATTGATCCCTTAACTGGATTTTCAATTTTTTACCCATTCCATTGAGGAAGCCCCAAAATTCACGTTTCTAGCTATAGCTCAAACTAGGAAGCACCTGTGCAAAAACTAACTTCAGAAATGGAAAATTTGGATTCTCACGATTCCAACGGTATATGATAAGGCATATCTAGCCTCTGAGAAATGCCTGAAATCTTCGTTTGAAAAACAGTTCCCTGCATGTCAGTTTCTTGGCAAAATAATTTTAAAATGAAAATTTTAAAATCATTTTATTTTTCCTAGCCCTTCCAAATTTGAGTCAACTCTAAGTTTGACCAATGCCACGTGTCACTTTCTGATTGGCTATTATCTCCAGGCAGGACCCACGTTGCATTTTGAATCTTGCCGAATTTTTAGAATTTTTCGGCGACCTCGCTATGTCGCTAGCCGAATTTTCCAAGATTTTCCAGCAAGCGACATAGCGACCTGCCGGATTTTTGACTTTTCCGGCCACCTATATGCTGCTGATGTCATCATTTGGGCATGCATTTTCTTTCAAAATTTACTTCATTCCTCCTAGCCGACTGGGACCCACGTGCACCTACCTTGCCTTTTCAAAATGCTTTGTCTTGTTGACACTATATGTTTGAGTGCAAAAGCATATAAAGACTAAAAATACTTCCCACCTGCTCAATGTGGGATAATGTTCCTCAATGGTTCTTGCTCTTTGTGTTTGCTATGATTGCTAAATGCATGAGTTTTCTTATTCCAAACGTGAAGCTCCATCTTGCTGGTCATTTTTGCTATGAATCTACAGACTTTTCATTGTAATGGTCATTTCTTATGCACATGGTCATTTAAAATGCTGCTACTCCCTTCAAAAATGTGGCTGCACCTTTAGAGAAGCCATGGGCTTGAAAAATGGAGGTTCTTTGCTTCCTTTTTTATGCACATATGGTCTTTTATTGATTGCTTGCTGCAAAAACGTGAATCACATGCTGCCTTGAGCTTTGTTTCACCAACAAATTTGTTCATTTCTCTAAAAAACGTGGATGCTTCTTCCTCTGTGGATGTTTGCTGCTGTTCTCTTTGTTTTCTCCAGACATGGAGCACATCTTCTATGTTGAAAACTACCTCTCAGCTGCAACTTTCAAATTGAGACTACAATGTGGGAGAGAGCAACCTTTATGCAATCTTTTCCTTAATTCAATGTGCAAACTCACAACAAAAAGCTTCATTGTGCTCGTGGATTTTAATTGATGTGGAAATTTCTTGATTAATACTATCTTTTGAATTTGCCGGCAAATCAGCATCATATTGTGATCCTCTAAACCTCTTTAATGGAACACTTTCCAAATTCTCTCTTTCTTGAATCTTCCCATGCTCCTTATATTTTGCTTTTAAGAAACCATTTCCACCATTTACTTTGTCATAAGATTGAATCATATGCATAATGATCATCAATTCATTATTTTAAACTCACTTTTAATCAATTATACAAATTGTGAATTAGTGTCTGGAGGCCTGCCGGTTGTAATTAAAACTTGATCCAATCAAGTTACCAAGCCACGAAAATCGGCATGAGTGTTCAATCCTGCATACTCTATCACACTGCAAATTTTCAACCCATGATGGATTCCCAGTCAAGAGATTTTAATTGCCGAACATCCATACTTCAATTACTCTGCAGGCAAACAATGTTAAAAAACATAAACTGGGCTCGGGTTCGGCATTATAAACTGGGTTATTGATCACTTGGGGTTTTGAAAACTAGGATATAAGTTCTTTGCCATGAAGAGAATATAATTCCATGTTTTGGGCTCATGAAGAATCACAGGGCACATTTGGCGAATTTCCGAAAACAGGCACTTGGAAATTTTAACTGGCAAATGTGTCAAAAAGTGATTTTTGGAAAATGTACGGACATAAGAAAGTATGCAAATGGATTCATCATGACTTAAGAACTAGCATACTTAAAGGATTTCTAGGACACAACACAATGGTACAATCCATTTAGGCTAGCCAATCACAAGATCAAAGTTATAACATGCCGAACAGGGGTACGGATCAATCTGGATACCTTAGCCGTAACAAAACAATGCAAACTGGGTTTTTGATCATGTTAGCAAACTGATCAAATGGATTCGACATGATCTCAAAATTGGAAAATATGAAGTGTCTTACCCCTAGAACACAATGCAAAAAGAATTTTTTCATTTGGGTCAACTAGGTCAAAGATATGATTGGTCGAACAGGGCTTCCCAGAATTGTGAACTAGTTAAATGCACAAAACAGTAAATCACCAACTTTGCGGGGTGAAAAACCTAGTCAAACGGATTCTAAATGACTTGAAAATTGAAACATACGTTCTTTGATATGCATACTAAACATCTCCAAAGTGGTGAGCCATGACACATTCTTGGGTAAAAGATATTCAAATTCAAACTGGGCCTCTGATTGCTATTTGACACTTGGGCAGAATTGCAAATTTTGACACTAGCTCAAAATGGGACTTCGCAGAATGGTTTGATATGTTAGTTTAACTTCATAGAACACATAGACGTACTAAATGAAAGGTGTTAGAAACAATAAACACCTCTTAGGCCTCAAGCTACCAACTGACCACATGCATAAAAGGCACTTTAGGACATGATTTTCCAAAATTTTCAAAATGTGACTAAAAATGAAGCATGCAATTTTCAGTCCCAACAACTCCATGCAAGGATTTTCATCATGCTACATGAGGAAGTACATTCTCATGTGAGGGAGAATGTATGACTGTGTGAGACAATACATTCTCATGTGAGGAAGTACCTTTCCCATGCGAGGATTTCCAACAAAGAAAAAATGAAGCAAGACAAAAATGCATAAAAACATAAAATCTCCACACTAGGGAGTACCAAATCCACGTAAATCAAGGAATGATCACTCAAGAGCATAAGAGACAAGACACCAAGAAACAAGAAGGAGAAAACATCCATCCATCTAATCCATAACAGCATAGGAAAGAACATGTAGAAAAAAAAATCTCAAAGTAAATACATGGTTCATAAACTAAACATCATATGATGGGAAAACATATACATTTAAGCACCAACACAACTAAAACCTATGTGTAGTTCCTCCCAACCGTAATAGCATCATGAGACCTCAAAGGCCCTAGCCATCCCCCATACATAACATCCAAAACTTCCAACTAGATAGTTAGAGTTTTCTTATGAGGGTGTTACGACTTCAAAAGTAACTAACATCATAAGAGCAAGAAGATCTAACATGCTAAACCAACAAAGCATAGATACTGCAACTAGCAATGGATCACATTATCTAAGCAAATGTTACAGCATCATAATAAAGGAATGTACCAATGAAACTAGCATCATCCAAACATGATATCCATACATTCCAATGAAAGCACAAATCATAAGGAAACATACTTTGGAAAACCCAAAATACCAAGTGAACATCTAGCATCAGTCTCAACTAGAAATAGACTATCTCTATAGACTAGTCCCTAGCAGTGGTATAGGTAGCTATGCCTCCCAACCACATGGAACCTATAGGCCCACTCTTATCATGCTGAAGGAGATAATGATCCAACCAAAAAAACACATAAAGAAAACTTCCATGGCTAACACTCATGCCAAACAGTAAAGATGACTAAAACCAAGATCATGAGACAATGCAAGTATAACAGATCCTAGTCAAATACTCAATGGGTCAACTATGTAGGTACTCCCTGGAGGGTAAATTGTTTGGCATCAAGTAGCCCAAGCTAGTATCACGTGGCATCAACTCCCCAACGAAAGGTGCACGCACTATGTCCTCAGACTAATACTGAGTGCTCACATATCATTTTATGATCTTAAATTTATTTAGTTATCACTTGTTAGAATTTCTTCATGCCAACCCTTTGGGAAATACTCATAGGCTGCGAGGGAGAAGCCCCCTCAATGCTACCCTACCCTACCCATACTTATCCAATGATGAGTACCCAAAAGGCATGCATATTCCCAATCCAACCCTAAATGAACATAACTCCACTAAAGTACAACTGGGAGCTTGGGCCTCATAATTCACCTGACAAATGCATGCACACATGCTCATGTGTAGTACACCACCATCACAAAGATCATAAAACAAGGGTTGGATGAGAACACAAGAAAATAACACTCAATCAAATATAATCTTGGGAGTACAAATTCTACACAAATCCCAATGAACACTAAAACCATACATCATGAACTCACTCAACTGACCTCAATTTGGGAGCATGGATTCTACACAAATCCCAAAGATTCAACCAAACCTTACACCATGAACTCACTCAACTGACCTCAATTTGAGAGTATGGATTCTACACTAATCCTAGCATCCATGAAAATAGCAATAAGGATTTGATCAAAAAAAAAACAATAAATACAAAATCACTCTACTGAACACAAAATCAGGAGTACGAATGTGACACACATCTGAATGCAAACATAAAGATGCAAAAATGGTTAGATTGACATTCTACAGATAATCTAAATCCATGACCAACACCATGTCAAGAAAACTTGAGAAAATTGGGTGACATACAAATCGAGGTGAAAACCTCAAAAAATCCAATGTTGACAAAAATCAGCAAAAATAAAACCCATTCACCCCAAAGATGAATAAGCCACAAAAATCTAATAAAATTTGGGTTTAGACACTGTATGCAAAATAGGTTAGCATAACGGTGCAAAACCCCAAACCCTCATCTTGAAAATCAAGGAAATGCTCATACCTACCCAACCAGGTAGAGCTAGCATACAAAAACAGAGAGGAACACTAGTTCTCAACCTCCTAACAAATGGCTACCAAAAATAGAAGTAGAAATGGATTTGAAACATTAAAATAAGAGAGCCCTACCTCACAGCCAAAAGGGACAAAATGGAAATTTGAACCATAAAATACAAATCCTACAGAAGTAGCCAAAAATCGTAACAATCCAAGGTCTCCCTGAGTTGGATCCAACGAGAAAGATGTCACGATGATCCCATGCCCATAGCTCCCACAATGAACAAAATGGTAATTCCTCATGAAGAGGATTTTGGCTTTTACTCTCAAACTTTCTAATTCAAAAGTATGAAGTGAGCATTTAAATTCCTTTTTGGATACTTATTCACTTTTTGAGTGAATAATGGATTAGGGTAACTAACCAAGTAACCTAGTTAAACCCTAAATCAAACCAAACAAAAATAGGCTATTCCAAGTAATTGGAATTCATCTATGAAAAAGCTACCAGGAATTAAATTAAATAAGATAAAGCCTAAAATTCTCTTAAACCAATTCACATAATTCCTTAATCATTTTTGTGACAATTACGAACCTATAAATGCACATACATGCTCATGGGTCTAATAACATAATGCAAATGAGTCTGGATTTATTAAATCACCAAAAGATTTATATTAAACAAATAAATAGGATATGTCAACCATACAAGGATGACATTGGTTAAATATGAACAACTAAATCACTAACTCCATGTGCAACTGCTAGAGACACAAACCTTGCACAGTAAAAAAAATGATCAAGTACAATTGCATATATAATATAGTCAAAGAAATAAATGCATTAAATTACATTAAATAACCATTTTTCATAAATTACCAAAATTAATAAGGTAAATATTTGTAGCACAAAACTAGTGAATCCAACATGGACCATTCATTTCTAAATAATTAAGAATTTAATAATGGTTGATTAAACAACATCAAAAAGGCATTTGAAACACATAAGTGAACATGGCCAAATACATGACTAACCAGTACTATAGGAACCTAGTCCAGTGTAGAAGGATAACAATATATAGTACAATATCTACACACATCTTAGGGTAATCATGGGACAACATCATGATACCACACCAATCCAAGTAACCATTGGCACAAACCATAGTGAAACCATCTAACACATCATAATCTCATAATTCAGCCATAAGCATAATCAAAAAAATTGATACATTAAAATAAATCAAATCACCTCCAAAGTGTAGACCACTCATGATCCCAATCATGATCGCTCATCGAGCAAGATCATCAAGGTTGCATCCATCAAGATGACTTACAAAAATCAAATAAGAGAGGCACTACACATATAGTGCCTGCCCTCATTTACATTTTTCTGGACACATAGTTGCTATCATGGTCAAACTCGGTTAGACTAGTTTATGTTGATGGTTAGTAGCATTGTTTTGAGACTATCTGATATTGTGCTATGGATTCAGTTGATATATGATGTAATTATTTAGAATTTTCATTTCATATATGCATGATGATTATTACATTATTTCCAGTTATTGATGATGATTAGTTAGATGGTTTATTATCACATGTGTTTTCTTATGGATACTTACCCCATACTTGCATGTGTATAGTGTGTGTGTTTGTTCTCTTATTGTATGGTATTTTTGATGTGGTTAGGAAGGGAGTCGTAGTCACCTGCTAGTCAGGATCTACACGATGCACCACTTCCTGTCATTGCTTGTTTAGCTTAGCATATATATATATAGTATATACATGCATGGTTTTTATGTAGGTTGCAAGTACTGGGTATCGACTTCCCTGAATTACCAGGATGAGCGTACCTTATCACACTATCTCAATGGTAAGAGAGGGGAGATAAATTCTCAAGTCCAAATCCTAAACCCTTAAACCATTTGTCCTAGAGAGGTAGGACAAGTATCTGAGATATTTTACCTTCTGAATGTGTCGGATGACATAATTCATTATTTTAACCTTTTAGACTAATTTTGCATAGATTGTTCTTTCATGGGTTTTCATATTTTATCTTGGTGGTCTTTGGAGAATATTTTATTAATTAAGTCTAGAATTAAAAGATTTAATTAATAATTTAATTATTTTGGAAAAAATTAATATAATGTCATGATATTTTGATATTTTGATTTTAATTAATTAAATGGGCAATTAATTGAGAAAAAGAATTAAATAAAAGAAATTAAAATTAATAATAATAATAAAATAGTAAATAAATAATATTAATAGAAATAATAAAAGAATTAAAATAAAAGTTATAAGTCTACCTAGGAGTAAATGCACCTCTTGATTGCACATATGTCAACAACACAGGAGTTAGCGCACAAATTAAGCACATGGTGTCTACAACCTTGTGACTCATCTAGAAGGTTGGAAAATACTCGTGCTTAGTTGTCAACACCTTCTGGTTGTTTCTAGAGACATTCTAGGTGCTTCTTGAGAGTTCTTTATATTCAGGCACTCCTAGAAGCTCGGGGAGCATGTTTGGAGGACCTGGGAACGTTGGAGAAGGAAGGAGCTTGCTCTGTGGATTTTGAGGAGAAGTGATTTAGCATCAGTATCCAAGTAGAAACTTGTGATTTTTGCATGTGATATTTCGCTTCTTGCACTTCTTGTCTTCTTCGTGTCTTTTGAATGCTTTCAGATTCTTTTATGTCACCATCCCTTGTTTAACAATGTGGGCTAGTGGCTACATGACATGTTGATAGGTGGTAGGTTGAGTTAGCTACAGGTTCCAAGGTGATTGTGGATTCCATAGTTAGTGGTTGTGTGTTGGACTTGGGCACCTTCATCACCACAATTGATCTTCACATCCTATCCTTAAAGTCTTATGACATTGTGTTGGGTATGGATTGGTTTTTTGTCCATTAGGAGAATATAGATTGCCCATGTAAGTTGGTACAGTGTGTAGATGACACGGGTGGGCAAGTGGAACTTGTAGGAGTCTAGAGGCCAATCTCACTTCAAATGATCTTAGCTAAGTAGCTAAAGTGAAGTGTGCAACATGGATGTCAAATGTTTGTGGTCACTTTTAGTGATCTTGAGGAGGTTGAGAGTCATGACGTGATGCTAGATGATCACCCACTCCTTTGCGAGTATGAAGACATATTCCCTAATGAGATACCAGGTATGTCATTAGAACATGACATTGATTTTTGTATTGATCTCATCCCAGGAGTGGAGCCTATTTCATGATCTCCTTACCATATGACTACTCAGGAGTTGAGTGAGCTTAGATTGTAGTTGGATAATTTATTGGCCAAGGGCCATATTCATCCTAGTTTATCCCCATGGGGTGCACCATTTATATTTGTGAAGAAGAAAGATGGGTCATTACATTTATGCATTGATTACCGGCAATTAAATAAGGTGACGGTGAAGAACTGATATCTTTTGTTGAGAATAGATGACTTGTTTGATCAGATGAAGGGAGAAAGAGTGTTCTTGAAGATTGATTTGAAGTTAGGATACCATCAACTTTGGATTGATGAGGCTGACATTCATCAGACAACTTTTCATACATGATATGGGAATTATGAGTTTACGATTGTACCCTTTAGGTTGGCCAACATGCCATCAGTGTTTATGATTTTGATGAATGGAGTATTTTGCACATACCTTGATCAATGTGTCCTAGTTTTCTTCGATGACATATTGATCTATTCTAGGACTACTAAGGAGCATGAGGTCCATTTACTCGAGGTGTTACAATGCTTACAAGACTATCTTTTGTATGGAAACCTGGGTAAATGTGGATTCTTCCAATCGGAGGTGAAGTATTTGGGGCATATCATCACAAGTGATGGTATTGCAGTGGACCCACAAAAAATTTGAACTATCATGGATTGGTCAGCGCTCACTAATTTTCTAGAGGTTCATAGTTTCATGGGATTGGTAGGTTACTATTGTCAATTTGTGAAGGACTTATCACGAGTGGCTCATCCTATCACTTCTCTTCAGTAGAAAGTGAAGAAGTATGTTTGGTCAAACCAGTGTGAGTCAACGTTTGAGGCTCTAAAGGAGCAATTGACTAGTGCACCAGTCCTTGTAGTGCCTAATCTTGTAGGTGACTTTATAGTTTCAACGGATGTGTCATTGGAGGGTGTGTGTACTGTGTTGATGCAGGATGGTCATGTGATTGCATATGAGTCTAGAAAACTCAATGACCATGAGCTCAACTACCCTACTCATGATTTGAAACTTGTGGCACTTGTGTGCTAGAGACATTTCATTTTGGGACACAATTTTGAGTTGCATAGTGATCATCATAGCTTGTAGTATATCTTTACTCAACCAAACCTGAATGCACGAAAATGTCACTAAATGGAGTTCTTGTGTGAATATAATTTTGATGTTCACTACATCAAAGGGAAAGAAAATGTCATTGTGGATGCCATGAGTACAAGATGACATGAGATATCAGTTTTGTCATTATGAGTGGATTTGTGAGGTCGTATCTTGGAGGCTTTGCCTAGTGAAACATGGTATCAGGAGGTGAGGGCAGAGATTAAGTCTAGACGTACCTTGAGGGGAGGTTTTTGGGTTATTCCATGGACTTCGATGGACTATTGTGATATTTGGGGCGCATTTATGTACCAGTGTCAAGTGATCTTTGTACCTTAATTTTGTCAGAAGCACATCGTGCACCTTATTCTCCACATCTCAAAATCAAGAAGATGCATGCCAACCTTAGATAGTTGTACTTTTGGGCAAGCATGAGGCACGATGTTGCTAATTTTGTTGCTTGATGTCTTAAGTGCCAGAGAGTAAAGGCAAAGCATCAACATACGATGGACCTTTTGCAACTGCATACCATTCCAAAGTTCAAATGGGATACTATATCCATTGATTTTATCATAGGGTTGCCTATGTTGTCAAGACGAAATGATTGTATCATGGTGACAGTGGACAAATTGTCAAAGATAGCACATTTTTTACCCATTAGAACATCCTACACAACTTCTTCTATAGTGCATGTTTTCTTGGAAGACATTGTTCATTTGCATGGA
Organism: Cupressus sempervirens; assembly: GCA_028749045.1. Classification (NCBI taxonomy): domain Eukaryota; kingdom Viridiplantae; phylum Streptophyta; class Pinopsida; order Cupressales; family Cupressaceae; genus Cupressus; species Cupressus sempervirens. The sequence goes on from CM053783.1 coordinate 392,594,728, forward strand.
ATCCCTTGATGGATTATATTAGATAGAGATCCAATGTTTACTCCATCACTATGGACATCTCTTCAACATGCTTGGGGCATGCAGCTCAATTTTAGTTCAGCTTACCACCCAGAGACTGATAGTCAAACAAAGAGAGGGAATGATATTCTGGAAGATATGCTTCGCATGTATGTGATGGATAGGTAGGTGAAGTGGGAGGACTATGTGTACCTTTTTGAGTTTTCCTATAACTATGGGTACCATAGTTCTCTTGGCATGACACCTTTTAAGGCCTTGTATGGTTGACCATGCCGCATCCCTTTGAGTTGGGATCATTTAGAGGACCGAGTGGTTCTAGGTCCAGAGATGCTTATGGAGTAGCATTTTTTTCATATTAGAGAGCATTTGGTTACTGCTCAAGATAGGCAGAAGAAGAATGTAAATGCCCATAGGTTGGATCATCACTTTTCAATAGGTGATTGGGAGTTTTTGAGAATGCGTCCATAGAAGAGCCCTATCCATTATAGGAAAGGCTCTAAGTTGGCACCACATTTTATTGGACCATTTGAGATATTTGAGAGGATCGGTCCTATTGCTTATCAACTACTGTGTCCACTTAGCCTATCCCGCATCCAAGATGTTTTCCATGTTTTGTTTTGAGGTAGTATATTCCTAATGTGACCCATGTACTTGATTGGGATGCTTTGTAGGTAGAGGATGGGAAGCTTTCTTTGGAGCCCATTCATATCCTTCAGTATCAAAGGCTGACCCATAAAGGTTAGGACATAGAGAAGGTAAGGGTTGAGTGGAACTTGAGCGATGAGACTTTCTACTACTTGGAAAGATGCTACGTGGTTGAGAAATTCATACCCTTATCTTTTTGCAAGCTTCTAGGAGTAATCCTATGCCTAGTGGAGGAGGATGTAGTGCCTCCTGTGTTTGCATTATGTACCTTGTTATGTTTAGCTTCAAGAGATACTTTGATACTCATGTTTGAGGATATTCGAGATGACCAGATGGTCAGATACTATATTTTGATTTACCAGTATCATAGATGTTAGATGCTATGTTGTTCAGTTTGATCATATTTGCATGATGATGCTTATTAATGAGACATGATGCTTTATGATGATATGTGGTTATTTTGTCTCTAGACATATACTCTATTTATGATTATATGATGGACCTATTAGATTATGGATACTTGGATTTGATTCTATGGTTATTTACTTCATTCTTGCTTTATGATATTTTATGATGCAGTAAGTGATTTAAATAGATGATTTTGATGTGATTAATTAAATGGTTATATAATGTGATTTAATGCATTTATTTCTTTGGCTATATTGTTATATGCAATTACACTTGATTGTGTTGTTCAGTGTGTAGGATTTATATCCTTGGAAGTGACGCATGGAGTTAGTGATTCGGTTGTTCTTACCTGGCCAATGTCATCCCTGTATGGTCAATGTGTCTTATTTAATTTATTAATCAAATCTTCTGATGATTTAATAAATCTAGACTCATTTGCATTATGTGATTAGACCCATGAGTGTGTTTGTGATTCAGAGGTTCACAATTATTGCGAAAGTTATTAAGGAATTTTGTGATTTAATAGTTTAAGGAAAATTTATATTTGATTTAATTGTTTTAATTCCCTACAGTTTTTTCATAGTTCAATTCTATTTAATTGGAATTGCTTGATTTTGTCTAGATTGAAAAGAGGTTGTTTTAGTGAGCCTATTAATTTCCTAATATTATATTCCACTTTTAAAAGTGAATATATATCCCAAAGGGAATTATTTCCTCACTTCTCACTTGCAAAATAGGAATTTGGAGAGTAAATTCCAAAATCCTCTCTAAAGGATTTACTGTTTTGTTTTTTGCTGGAGCTATGGGTGTGGGATCATCACGAGGTTGAGCTCATTGGATCTAGCTCGGGGATACCTTTTTTTGTTAGAATTTTTGATGGTGACTATGGGTTATTATTTTATTGCACGTGTTCCTATTTTAGCTCTATTGGCTATGAGATAGGGCTCTCTCATTTTATTGTTTTTGCTCTGTTTTGGAGTCTATTTGTGATAGTAAACTGGTTAGAGGTTGAGAGCTAGTATTCCCCTCCATTTCTACATGCTAGTTCTACTTGGTTGGACGGGTACAAGCATTTGTACCTTTTTGGACTTGAGGGTTTGAGTTTCATGTTGTTATACTGGTCATTTTTGCATACAAACTCTAAACCTAGATTTTATTTAATATTTGTGGCTTTTGTACCCAATGTCATAATGAGTTTTAATTTTAAAGTTTTGGGCAATTTTGGTTTTTCCCTCAATTTGTGTGTTGCCCAATTTTCTCGAGTTTTCTTAGCATGGAAGTAGGTCGTGGATCAAGATTATTCATAGAGATATCTATCTAACCCTTGATTTATATTTGTTGCATTGGAATTTATGTCAAATTGGTACTCTCAAATATAGGTTAGTTTAGTAATTCGTTTTACTTGTAATTTTTCTATTTCTCATCTGACCCTTGTTGATTATGATCTTATTGTTGGTGTGTCCACACATGAGAGCATGTGCATGTATTTGTTTGGTTCTTGCAAGACCCAAACTCCTGGTTGACATCGGTGGAGTTATGATTCATTGGTGTTCGGTTGGGAATCTACATTACCTATGGGCACTCATCATGTGATGAGCATGGGTATGTAGGGTAAACATGTGGAGGGGCTTCTCTCGTTATCTCAGTTACATTCTCACAAGGTAACGGGAACAAGTTTTCTAAATAAGTGACAACTAAATAAAGTATTGGGTAATAAAACTAAGATAATTAAAATATGAGTACCTAGTGGTTGATCCGAGTCTACAGGCTTGGCAGTATATCCAAGGGCATGTGTCTATACGGTGACCTTCTAAGGACATAGTGTGATGGCATCTTGAGGGAGATTTTCTACATGATGTTTATCTTGGGCTCCATGATGCCAAGTGATCTACTCTCCACTAGAGTCCCTACATAGTAGTCCCATAGAGTGTCTAGCTAGGACCTGTTATATTGCATTGTCTCATGATCTCAGTTTCAGTCCTTTATATTGTTTGGCATGAGTGTTAGCCATGGATGATTGTCTTGTGTGTTTGTGGTTGGATCACTATCTTCATTAACATGGTGGGAGTGGGCCTATAGGTTCCACATAGTTTGGAGGCATAGCTACCTTTACCACTACTATGGACCGATGTATAGATTTAGCCTTTTTCCCTATTCATTTTTGGAGTTGGATGCTCACACGGTTCTTTGTATCTTCCAGAGTACATTTCCCTATGATTTATATTATTTTAGTTTATTGAGATAGTTGATTTATGCTCATGTATATTCATTGTGATGTTACCTTTTTGCATGTTTACTAGATGATTAGATGGTTGGTTCATCCTTTCTAGCATGCTTAATTGTTTGCATTCATTCAAGTGTTCATTCCTTGACTATTGTGGATGTGGTACTCCCTAGTATGGAGGTCCTAACTCTTTCCCCTTTTTAAATTGTTCGTTGATTTGTTTCCTTGTAAAACTAGGAAACAAGAGTTTAGCACTGGGTGGTACTGGAAAAGTATTGCACACCTTGGAGAGAAATGTCGCGTGATACTAAAAAGTATTGCATGACAATGGTAAGTTCTATTGTGTGACACTGGTAAATTATCACATAGTAGTAGTAAGGTTTATGGTGTGCTCCCTAAAAGTATCGCACTATAGTTATAATTACTATAGAGTGATACTGGAAAAATATCACCCTATAGTACTATAAAGTATCGTACAACACTAGAGAAGTATCGCCTAATTTCTTTGCAAGAACCTGCTTGGGAAAACAATAGGTATCTCTGGACTTTTTAGTTGAGAGTCAAAGGGTGTTTTGGGTACCCTCTTCAGTTGCACCCCTTCCTAGGTCCCGACAAATCATAGATTATTGGTTTCTTATTTGTGTAAACTTTCATAGTTGGTTTTGGACACATTGGATGTCTAGATTGCTTGGTTAATTCTTGTGATCATTTAGTCAATTTACATGTTGATGTTGTTTGAATCCATGTTGATTACTTCAAAAAAATGTATTGGCTTTTATTTATCCTTGTTCCAAGGATCTCCAAGCAGGCCATTACACTCCTAGCACTTAATATGAATAGGGAATCCAATCTATAAATTCTCATCAAATAGGAAATGATGGAGTACAAATGCAATATTTTTAACAATAGAGAGTGGGTGTCAAGCTATAGACTGAAGATTTCAAGTTACAGGTAGACAATCTCGAAGATCAAATAGTGAATGTCAAGCATTCAAAATATGCACCAAAATTAGAACAAAACAAAGGAAATGAGCCTAAGATTGTTTTTCTAGATGAATCTGAAGAAGAAACAAGAAGAAACTACCTATGTTAGCAAAATATGTGAGAAGAAATCATAAGCCTAGTCAAATTATTGGAGATGTTGAATCAAGTGTTATGATAAGGAGAAGACTCAAAGGTGACACATGCTTATTAAGTGAGTTTGAGCCTAAGACAATAAAAGATTCTTTAGACAATGAAGATTGGATATAAGCTATGAATGAAGAAATTGACCAGATTGAGAAGAACAACACTTTGACCCTAGTACCAAGACCTAAAGACAAAAATGTCATCGGGACAAAGTGGGTTTTTAGAAACAAGCTCAATGAAAATGGTGAAGTGACAAGAAATAAAGCAAGAATGGCATGTATGTAAGGGTTATGCACAAGAAGAAGGAGTTGACTATGGAGAAACTTTTGCTCCTATGGCTAGACATGAAGGAGTCAAAACTCTACTTACATACTCAACCTACAAGAATTTCAAGGTATATCAAATGGATGTCAAATTTGCATTTTTAAATGGTATACTCGAGGAAGAAGTATACATTGAACAACCTGAAAGATTTGTAGATCCAAACAAGAGAAACATGGTACGTAAACTTAACAAAGCTCTTTATGGATTTAAATAAGCACCAAGAGCGTGGTATGAAAGGTTACATAACTATTTGGTGAAATTTGATTTTGAAAGGACAAATGATAATAGTAATCTATACTTGAAGAGAATGCTAATAATAATTAAGCATTGTTATCTAAGATATTTGTTGATGATATCATATTTGGAGGAAGATAAGCATTAGTTAGATCATTTTCTGATGAAATGAGAAAGGAATTTGAAATGTCTATGTTTGGTGAAATAAAAGAAATTATTGGACTACAAGTATGTCAAATGAAGTTTGGTATTTTTATTTCACAAACCAAATACATCAAGAAAATATTGAAGACATCTGGTATGGAAGATTCAAGGCGAATGAGTACACCTATGTCTACAGGACATAAACTATCTAAAAATGATGATTCTACTGATGTGAACTAGACCTTATATAGATCCATGATAGGAAAATTGTAATATGTTGTTCATAGTAGACCAGATATTGCCTTGGCAATTGGGATAGTTGCAAGATTTTTAGAAAATCCTAAAGAAAATCACTTGATGGTTGTAAAAAGGATAATGAGATACCTACAAGGGATAGAAGTCTATGGATTACACTACAAGAGAAGTAACAGATTTGAATTGAAAGTTTTCAATGACTCTGATTGGGGAGGAAATATCAATGACATAAAAAGCACAAGTGGAGAGCATTCTTTCTAGGAAAGAGATTGATTTCATGGACAAGCAAAAAGCATAATTGTATTTCCCAGTTAGTAGCTGAAGTTGAGTATGTGGTAGCTATAATGAATTGTTCAAATATAACGTGGATTAAGCAATTGTTGAAAGGCATGCTATAAGAGATTATATATCTTGTAGTTATCTAGTGTGATAACACAAGTGTTATTAACATTTCAAAGAATACAGTAATGCACGCTAAGACAAAGCATATTCCTATCAAGTATCACTACTTGAGAGAACTAGTTCAAGATAAAGAAGTAAAGCTAGAATATGAGAATACAAAGGAATAGATTGTTGACACATTCACAAAGCCATTACCCAAAGATTCTCATGAATATCTTAGAGGTAAATTTAGCGTCATTCCCATAACTAAAGCTACTTAAGGAGACATGGTGCATTGCATCACATGTGCTAAACATAACATTCTACAGAGTGGTGCAATATAACTCCACTTTGGGACATGCCTAAGATAGAATACTTTAGTACAACATAAGAGATCAGTCATAGACAGATGACAAGTAAAAGCTAGATATGCAAAATATACATAACTCATATGTATGCAACATTTGAAGCTGAGAAAACTATACGTCTTTGGCATTGTTTTCAAAGAGGAAGAGAATACAATAAAGAGGGAGAGAATACACTAAGAAATACACTATGAAGGAGAGAATGAAATCAAAAACCCAAATAAAAGAGGGAGAATCCTGAAAAGGGAGAAAACTAATAGAGGGAATTTTGAAAGCTTGAATAGATGAGAATCAAAAAGAAACTAAGGATATTAGTCACTCATGAAAGAGAAATCTTTTGGATTGTATGGAAACTAAGATTATGATTAGTATTTCTAGTATTTGAGACGTTTCTACCAATGCCAAAGAGGGATATTGTTGGAAACTTAAAATTGGAACAATTGTTGTTTTGTCATTGATGTCAAATCTATGGATGAGAAATATTGCTACCTAGTCTAAATGTCATATATATTGATTGATGAAGAGGATTTGAGAAGTAACTCATAACTATAGCACCTAGAGGAAAGGTTGAAGTTATGGAAAGGAAGTTACAATGGACATTTGATTAGATAGACATTGATTAAGCAAAGTAATTGTTTATGTTAAGAAAGCTAAGTCAAGTCAAGCAAAAGAGTAAGAACTAAGGAGTGCGTAATGCTAGTGTCAACCAAGCCATAGTTAGTGCCAAGAAAATCCATTGTTGACCAACCATTAGTATTGACCAAGAAAGTTAGTTGATGTCAAGCCAAAAAGCTTATACAATGACCAAGTATTTTAATATTAACCAAGCGTCAAAATACAATGATTGTCAAGTGACAATAAAAAGACAAAATTTAAAGGAATCATAAGATCAAGTCAACTCAATTGATTTCTTGGGAGATGTAAAACATGTTGAAGATAAGATATATGAGTTGGATCATTAAATTCAAGGTGATGGTTAGGTAAATATTTAATAGAAGGCTTCTAGAGAAGTCTTTAGAGGATGATCAAAAAGATGTGCAAGTACATTGAATCGTGTTGAACCTGATTGTAAACCCTAAGATCTATAGTGGATATAGGAAATGATAAAGCATAGATTGCCTATTTAAGGTGACACTGGACCAAATATTTGATGCCTTTCCTATGACTTATCAAAACCCTGTCCAGCCAGTGTAAATGCAAAGTTTGTGTGTAAAGGAAGCCATACAGAGCAAGGTTTATTAGAGTTCATACAAGTGTGTGAATGAAAAGCCAGAAGAGAAAGCTTGCAGATGTGATTTTGTTGCTAATAAATTATTTTGAGAAAGAGGCTTAAGTGTTGATGAGAAGAGTGGACTATTTTCTTGAAGGGTGTCCAAGCAGATCAAGATTTAAAATGACAATAGAAGGCTTATCGGTGAACCAGCATAAGGACTGAACAAAGATGTGAACCAAAAAAAGTGAGTTGTAATCATGTTGATAAAAACCTACTATTTTATTTCTTATCATTGTAAATAGTTTGTATTGAATTCCTTTTAACAGAGGTTGACCTAATAGTCATTTGAAGATTTAACAGTCTATATAAATCCTTTAACTAGGTGACATTTTAAATGGAGTGATCAAAGTCCTCTTACAAGGCCACTCCTAACAAGTTGATTAAATCCTCTAACCAGGTCACATTTAACAATGTGTATTGTAACCTTTGACAGGGTTGGCTCCTAACATAACTCACTTCGAAAGAGTGAAAAAGAGTGACATGTTGCTAGTGGTTTTTCCCAAATTGGGTTTCCATGTAAAATCCTAGTGTCAAACTATGATGAATTTCTTATGAATTTTTTTACTTATGATGATGTTTTCATTATGCAATGCAAGTTAAATTTATGACAGTTTTGCAATAGAGGCCAAGGCAACATCAGGATATGTAGGATAAAAAAAAATAGTGAAGTATTTAACATTTGATTGTTCAAAGTGGTACATATAGACCTTGAGTAAATGATTCACACCCCCCGCCCCCCAAGTTATTCTAAAAATTTCTAAAAATAAGCTCACCTTGAATAGTGAAAGGTGAGGTATTCATTAATCGAGTGGGATTTTCCCAATACTCGGGACATGCACTAGTGAAGTATAAATTTTCTATAGTTCCTCGCAAACTCTTTTCTTCTTGTCACCACTAGGGAGTAGTATTTATCCCAAAAATGTTTATGTCACATCTATCCCCTAGTTTTGACTTATTTCTCGGAGTTAGGCCCTTATGATTGTGATTTTTTTACTTACACCTTGAGAACTTTCTTGTTAGAAATTTAGGAAGATCTTTACTCTCTCCTACCTCTCATGCCTTAGGAGGCATCCTAAAGAATATTAGGAGATGAGCTCTATATTATTTCATGTTTTTCCTTCCTCTTTTGTTCCTAGGCATAATAGACCATGGAGACCCCAGTATAGAAACCTTGGGCTCTGATACCAAATGTAATGGCCCACCAGGGAACCCAAAAGGATAAGTCTAACTAAGTTCAGTGAATAAATTATTTTCTAACATTTTTTGTTCGCTAAGTTCGCTTAATCATAGATGTAAAGTCCTATTAGGTTCCCTTAAACAATATTAATAAATTTTATTTCTAATATTTCATCCTTACACTTAAGTTAATCCATCTATTAGTGTTACATCTACTTAAGATTGGATACATTATCCATCCTAATATTCATTTATGAATTAGGAACTAATGTCCTAGTCCTTACAATCAAATGTATCTACTTAACATACAATAAGGATAAATGATATACATATAAACCAAATCATTTTATATTCATTAATTACATTACAAGAGTACATAGTTCTTTTACACATCTTACACTTATCTAAATACAAGGAATATACAATATCCTAGCATGACTTTATTCGTCCTTTCAATTAATACGACATGTTCACATAACCCTTCATTTCTCGTAGAGATACCCTTTACCCTTTTACATAGATTTTTATTTCATGATACATATACAAATGATTTGTACTTTCTTCAAGAGTTTACATTATAATATTACATAGATTTCTTTCAATCAAATGCCACAAATAGACTTCAACAATTTATCTTCAATAACTACTCAACAAGGATCCATATAAAGTAATCCATGAAAACTCAAACAATACCTCAAAAATATTTTACCACTTAATCGCATGGAGCCATAAATGGTCCACTCCCACAAGCTAGGAGATAAGACCATGAACTACGTAGGTTCTAAGGTAATCTAAGGCTTATACCCCAAAATCAAAGTGCAAGTAACATAAAGCCACACAAAGCGTAATGTCCAAAATGAAATCACAAAGAAAATGGACAAGCAGAGGTGAAATCATGTGTGAGAGGTTTGACCACATCTAGGTGAGTGTCATATCCACTCCCTAGGCTTTAAACCATCCTACCACAGAAAACATTTTTTTGCAAGTACTCCAATAGGGATAGGCACAACCAAGTAATGTTGTGATCAATCTTATGATCTTAGGGACCTATAGTATATGTAGAGAGTCCCTCCTTTGAGTACTCCAACAAAAATTTGATAATTATCTTTTTTAAATGTGAATACCCATGCCCAAACCTCTAGTTAGTTTTTATTATGTTACCACTTGTTTATTCACTCACAAAGGATCCAGCCTACATAAGGTTGTGGTTTCCTAGCATAGAATCCTTTGGCTTCTAATTATGAGTCCCAAAACCTATGGTGATCCACTCACCTAGGGTATCTACTCTACTCATAAATCCAAAACCAAGATCACATAAGAGTTTAGGGAAAAACATGCCTAGGGTCCCATACCCCTTGTCCCAAACCCCAACTCATAGATCAAGCATAATCACATGAAAAAAATCATAGAATTACAAATATATAAAAAAAAAAAAAATTCTAAGGAACCACAAAATCCAAAAGTCTCTGGTGTCTTAAACAAAAATTAGGAGCATGAAAACTCAAGTAAGAGGTCAAACTAGTTAGAAAACCCCAAATTAAGCATATATAATTCCAAAAAATATAATAGAAACATGTAGCATGCTCAAGAACCATGGATAAGAACACATGAAAGATATCACAATACAATATTCCATCAATCAAGTTACCAAAAACCCTCTAACAAAAATCATATATCTCCAATGATTATTGGCTAGCTACCATAAGAAAATACATAGAAATTTTCACAAATAAAAATTAAAAACATCTAAATAACTCTATGAATTAAATATACAATTATAGATCATTAAGAGAACATATAAATAGATCTATATTTAATTAGATAAATAATGCAATTAGTAAGTTCAATTCATACCTCAAGTCCTACAGACATTGAATAGAAGAAGGAGCAAAAAGGAAATTGTATCGTCTTAAAATGGAAGCACTTCTATCTTTAGAGTGTTTGTCCCTCCAAGTAAGTAGTCTAGGGTCATGGCAAGTGCCTTTAATGGGTCTTTGCATGGATCTAATTATTTTCCCCCTGTTCTACTTTTCTCTCTATTTTGCAGCCTATTTCTAATAAATAGCTCGGTGAAACTAAGGACTTTGGCCTCTAGGTCAAGGATGACCTTTTGGGTCAAGGTTGACCTCGACCCTAACCTCAAGAAGGGTCAACCTCATCCCTGACCCCAGGTCATATTTTCAATTTCTGAAAGTTTTGGGATCTCAGGCTACGAAAAGTTTCTTTTCCTACTTCTGGGTTGGTTGTTTCGGGTTTCAGAATGGTAGACTCTTAAGTTACATTTAATCTAGTTCTATTCCTAAGGGTTAAGGTTAAATGGGATTTAATGCTCCTACATTGGTCCTCTCTAAGAGTTAGTTCCCTAGATCTCTATATAAGGAAGCCTCCTCCTCTCATTTTTCTCTAAGCAAGAAGATGCATTGTGATAACGGGCGAACTATTACCATTCTACATCCATTATTCCATGAAATGAAGTTCTATCAAGAATTCAAGTGGTCAATAATCCAATTCATCAAGGAGATCCATTGTTAGCCATTTAAGGATTCAATCTCTATGGAGCCCTCTTGTTGAAGATTTCATCCACGTTTATACAAGCCTTCTTCTATGCAAAGATGCATTCAAGATTGGTGTTGAAGATCTAATGACATTGATTTGAGACATCTTACATATATTCTACATGCATTTGGAGCATCTATACTTGTAGATTCAAGGATTTGAATCCTCCACAAGGATTTCCACATAAGAAAGGTGAATAGTTCCATTTACTTTGTTTAATGCTAATATATTATTTCAATTATATTTCAAGGTTAATTCTAAACTGGAGTTTAACTGAGGAAAACCTCCCATCTAACAACCAAAACCATTTTTATTGCAGATACAGTTGTATGAGAACATATTTAGATACCCTTTTCGTTGAACTTGCGAGATCCGTGAACAAAAATTTTGTTGGACCAGTGCAGGTCAAGGTCAACTTTTGAGGGCATAATTATACCCCACTAATAGGATCAAGGTTGACCTCCCTTCATATAGACAAAATATTTATGGTTTTTCTCCATCTCAACATTTCCAGTCCAAAACCATTTGTAAATTTTCCAGAAACTACATACAAACATCAAAAATCAACATTTTCCAAATTCAAGGTTAGTATTTGTCTTTTATTTATTTAATGATTTAAGCATGTACTCTCCCATAATATAAATATCACACGTAACCCCTACCCCATCCCCCTCTTTCTCCCTATTTTTCATCACTTGATCCATTTCTACATTGAACACCTTCTTGTGTTTAATCAATTTGGATCATTCCTTTTGAAAATTAGGGTTGTGAAGAGGATTTCCATTTTCTTACTATTCAAAAATAAATCCAACTTGAGATGCATCATTCAAGCCCACTCGAATTTCACAAACCTCCATGGTTGAAGAAGAATCAATCCCACAAAAATAAGTTCCTCTCTCGGCCCCATAAACTCTCACATATAACTCTTTCTCCAAAAGGAAATCTAATTACAAATCCTTAAAGAATTATAGTCATAAACTCCCCCTCACATATCATTAATTTTTTCTCCATAAAAATATTCATAAAAAGTAGAACTAATCTCTCTTCTACCTTTCAGCTATCCTCCCCTTCATATTTACATTTTACCCCACATATATATGTTCTTGAATAGCTCTCACACCCCTTTAGGTAAAAAGACACCACCCTTTAAAATAAAAGTAATTCCAAAATATGAAATTGCCTTTGTTTATGTAATTAAATACCACTTTATAAGTTGTTTAGGCATATTGGGGGTAAATTAAGGCTATTTTAGGGGTATATGATGAATAAATGGTCTGAAAATGATGTAAATACCCTCTTTGGTGCTTTATAACCCATTTTTTTATGCCTATCATTAAAATGGTCTCATATTCTTCCACATGGGTAACTCCTACTACCTTTTTCTCTTGAATGCATGTTGTAGCCATCCTTTGTATGTTAGGGAGTTTACTCCTCTTTTAAAGACTTATTCTTTTTATTTTACACCTTTTAATTTCTTTATTTTTATATTCTGTAAAATTTATCTTTATATCTAAGGTTATTAATAAACCACTCATATACAATTTATAAGATACACAAATAATTACACGCATTTACTATAAAACCATGCATATTTATATAGGTATATATATGTGCACCCATGTATACTTATATAAATATAAGAAACAAATATCATAGACAATTTATATGAAAATACAAATATCCAAATCATGAACACATAATTCTAAACACTAGAATCTACCAATCAAAAAGAAATGATAAAAGCATAAACCCTACACTAGGTGACTGGCTTCCTATTGAATTTACAAGGATATAAGGATGCCTATATGGATCATAGTTCCATCTCCTTTTTCACAACAATATGTTCAAGGTGTTGGCTTGTATTTTCACCTTGTTTAAATCCTAAGAATCTATTGTAAAAATCCAATGTTCATTTGTGTAGTCAGGGTTTGCAATACTCATGTGCAAAGAAACCCTTATAAAAACCCTAGGTAAATATATGTGTGCTTATTTTCACTACAAACCCTCTTTATTTTCAAATATGTTGTGCACTTTGTTAAAATGGCCTTTAAATCTTTTTAAAAGGTGTGAACCTATGACCAAAGGTAATCGCATGGTTGTTACATAGTTAAACCCTTAATAAGCTTATGGCATGACGGTGCAAAACAGTCAAGTGCTCAATGTTTGCCTGGTTGTAGCAATTTATTGCCAAAGGTCTTCTTAGACAACAAGGGAATGATGTAGTTCACAAGTAGGTGATCACAAGGTCAGAGGGTTAAAGTTGAAGTCAAAAGTGAAGTCATGACCCTTATTAAAAGCATAAGGATGTGACACATATGGAGGCATCAAAAGGTAGAGATCTATGATTAACATGAAAGTTATGATGTGATGATGTGACTAAGGTAAACTAGATGTCAATCATAGTTTCACAATCAAAGCTTAAGTATTTGGCACAATGGAGCGACTCCGTGACTAGCTATGATCACACGGTTGAAGGCTTAAAGATGTAGTGTCATAACATATCCACAATTGTTTGAAACCTCAAGGAAAATAACTAAAATGCTTGATATCATGATTGCAAGTTTCAAAAGGTAATAAGAAGTGTAAGTTGTGACTTAGTGGATGGGTTAAGGAACTATGAAGAGAGCCTTGATCATGTGATCATGTGGTTAAGATATTAAAGAGAAAGTTGAAGTCACAACTTGGCAATCTCTTTGATCGCACAATTGCATCATTAAAAAAAAAAGTTAAGTATGTTGCATGAGATGATAGTGTTCGAATGGTAGCACAGTTAAAACCTTAAGTTGAAAAGGAAGTTGTGAAATAGTTAAGAGCCCATAAACAATTTTTTGATTGCACAATCACACAATTAAGATATTAAAGAGGAATAAAGGTAGTGACACAACAAATTCTCAGATCTAAAAGGTTTCGTGCAGTCGCAAGCCTTAAATGTTAATGTTAACATTGAGTAGTGATGGTGAGACTAGTATGGTTTCTAGTTTCATAGCTTATGAAGCATAGTTAAGTCAAAGGGGCGTGATCATGCAATGAGGTCAAGAAATGTGAAAATCTATGTGATCGCTCATTCACACTATTAAGAACACAAAGCAAACTATAAGTCGTGAAGCAGTGACCAAGACATGGGTATAGTGTTCACTTAGTCGCAAGGCTAAAGGCATGAAGTAAAAATTAAGCTATGATCATGTGACATGGCCAGAGATTTGTTAAGATGTATGTGGTTGCATAGTCACAACATAAGAGCATGAAGCATAAAGGAAAATTCTGAAGCATCAACCAAAGGTTTTCACATAGTTGCAAGCAAAAGTGAGAACCAGCAAATAAGCCCTACAAAGCTATGAATAACTAAGTAATATGTAGTGTTCACATGGTCGCAACATAGGAGCTTAATGGTAAAATGACTATTATAACCTCATGATTGTAAAAAAGATAGGTACTATATGAAAAAGTGCAAAAAATATTTTGAAAGCTAGCAATACAAGTGTCATAAAGCCAGATTGTGATGCTTTTTGAGTTTCCAAAATTTCTCATGCATGTTGACATAAAGACACCATTAAAGCTATTATTTTGATCAACTACTATTAAAAGGGTGATGCAATGGATTTCTAATTACAATATTCACAAAGTTTTCAGAGCCCAAAGAGAATTGAGTGCCAAGTTATTTTTAGAGTTTTTAGTTGCAGAGAAAGTGTTTGAAGAAGTTGAATTCAGAGAAAATGGCGCAGGACAAAGGAAAGATGATTGTTCAAGTCAATGTGGAAGAAGCTTCTCAAGGTGCTAAGCAACCCAAAGCAAAATTGGCTAGCCTTTATGTAGAAGAGCGGGCTTATTTTCTACTAGGATCATCTCTTGCCCAGATAGTGAATTCCCACATCTTCAAAGATGCATATAGTTTTTGTAGAGATGTGACTATACTAGAAAGCAATGGAAAAGAGTTGATCTAGTACTTTTACAATAATAGGTTTAAGAAAGCACTTATTTTTAACCCATGGAATAGAAACCTGGCAAAGCTAATCATGCCAGAGGTGATTGTAGATGTAGACTTGGTGAAAGCACTGATAATGTCCTACAATCCTACCACTCATGGATTCCACAAAAAGGATATGAGTTTACTATGCTCCTTAGATAGAGAAACCTTCATTGAATTCTTTAACCTATGAGGACTAATGGCAAAGCCCATTAATATAGAGAAGATGAATGAGACATTCAAGAATCAGAAAAGATTCTTTAGCAAAAAGGTTATGTGAAGGCATATCCCCAAGTCCAAGAAGGAGAAGGGTGAGCTACCAAAGAAGGTAGGAGATTCCATGCCTCTGGAATTTTTTAGTAGATACTTCTAGTATACTATGTTTGGAGTGGATAAGGTGATTAGATTAGATGGCACAATAAATGCTCCAGGCAATGTGTGCATCATAGCCCTAGACATACAAGACCTGCACCATAATGTAGGGTATGATTTTGTGACATGTGTAATCAATGTGATGCATAATGAGATCGAATTCCACCACTACTCATTATTGATGTACATCATCCTCTACAAGAATATAGGGCACATCAGTCCTAATTCCATTGAAGGGACTAAGGAGAATGGAGAGAACATACCCATGCAACTATGGACAAGGTTATGGTAGAAGTTTTACCCTTACTCCAATTATGTTGCTTTTTATAATGATTTTGTTTTTCCAACTTCAAACATGCTTGTTGATATAATAATAGAGAGGGTTCCTAGGGGGGCTAGGATTCTAATCAAACCCTCTATATGCCCTAATGGAGATAAAACGTTGGGCCATGAATAAGCAAGCCTTTTCCTTTTTGACAATTTTTCTTTAATAAGGGTTTATGAATGCCCTCAACCCCCCATGTTTTTCCTAGGTATATTCCAGAAAGGTTGGGGATAATAGAGTTCTTTTGGCAACTAATAATGATGAATATGGAATATCTGGGGCCTGCAGTAAAAAAAAGGGTTCTTTTGTCCCTAGAAATATCAAAATAGGGGATTTTTTCATAGGGAAGGATGCCACAAAAGAAATAGATGCATTCATGAGTGAATTCCTACTACCTTATGCTCCTGTTAGGACTTATGATCCTAATGACTTGATTAGGCATGCCTTGAAGCAGATGAGGAAATACACCCTGCCAAGTAGTAAAGCCTATTGGGAGGAGGATGTAATAATGAACTGCCTAGAGACAAAGGATTGCAGAAATAAGACTCTGAGATGGAAAGAGACTACGAGGGTAGAAGAGGAAATGAAAAGAACTGATTCCTCATTTAAGGGTTTTAACCATGGGGAGAGATACTTTGATAGGTACAATAAATGTGTAGATAATTTGATGCTACAATTTCCCAAGTGCCTGTTGAAATAAGAGATAGAGTAAAGCCTCAACCTTCACAATGGCATGATGTTATAGAAATTAACGTGGAAGATGATCAACCTAAGAGTTCATCATGGGCCCAAGGAGGCAGAAAAAAGAAAAAAAATTATAGAAATCCCAAGTAAGCCAAGGGAGAAAGCATTGAAAATCCTACCACGGGGTACAAAATATTTTGATGATATAAGGCACAATTTCCTAATAAAGTTGGTTATCCAACATGAAAGAATCCCAAATAAACCTGAGCTTGAGACAAGAATGTTGGATGAAAGGATAATTTAGGCTCAAGAGTTTATGAAGGATGATGACTTCATCAATTCTAAGGAATTTATATCTTTCCTATTTAAAATTAAATAGAATGAACTTACTCTTCAACTACAGCTAGGAGATTCACCAGAAAAATAGTTGAATTGGTGCAAAAGTTGCAAGAGTATGACCCTAACAGTGAAACTCTCACTATGAATGAGGCCCAGGAGCTAGTGCTAAGGAGTGAGATGTTACTCTTCCCCAAATGGGAGCTTAATTCATCCTTTATGTTGGATCACATTTGAAGATAAGACAAATCTGTCTCATTTGAGGAGACAAACATTGCTCGAGAGTTGTAGGGGTTTGGATTCAATATGGACTCCAAGACAATGGCAATCTATAGCATGGCCCCTAAGTTAGATAAGCCAGCTCTGATGGAGGTAAGAGACTCACCCTAGGGAAATGTGATATTTTGGAATGTCACTACTATTTCAAGTGACCAAATTCACAATTTAATGAACACTGCATCTCTCACGCGGAAGAGAAAAATGGATATGTGTGAAGAGCAGATGCACCAAACATACAACATGTCCATTGATGCAAGGAAGGAATACAAGGAGGAACTTAAGAAAACATATGTATTAGAGAGAAGAGTGGCTACCCTTGAGGATGAGATTAGGAATATGAGAAGTGTAACCAGAACTGTCATAGAGGTCAAGGATCAAGAGACCCAAACTGAAGCTGATACAACAAATGTGGGTATGGTTCAATAGATGGAAGTGGATAAGTTGGATGTTGGAAAAGAAATAGAAGTTAGAACAATGGAGAGCATGCTCTCACATAAGATAAGTGTTCTTAAATAGGATTCTTATGGTGTTTACAATAGTTATATTGCACTGTAGGGAGTAGAATAGCAGTGTATAGAAGTACTATCCATTTGTTCCCTTGTGCTTACTAAATGGGGCCCTTATATACCATTCTTTGATAAACTAGTCCAAATTTTGCCTCAAAAGAAAGAATTGCCTAAAGAAACCATTATTTCCACAAGGAAGATGGTAAATAGAGTGAGAATGAAATGCATTCTTTTCTAGAAAACTGCAATTAATAAGCAATAAAATGGAGACCATTGCCAATGGTACACGTGGTTTTATCCAAAAGATAACTTATGATGAAAATAAGATAAAAGATTAGCAAGAACGGTCATATTCTTTTGATGATATTTTGAAGCATGAGAGGTTTATTTCCTACAACAATGGAGAGACAAATATTGCAACAATTTTTTATAATGTTGATCTTTTGTACAAGCTAGAGGTCGACATGAACATAACAGTTGCATAGGTTAGAGCTATAACTGATATAAAGTGGAATAAGTGCCTTAATGAATTGAATATAGTTAGGGGAGCCACCTGGAAAGATGAAAAATCAAATGTTACTATCTGGGAGGTGTTATCTGACATAAAGGCAATTCCACCTAGATAGCAACTAAGCATGCAAAAAATTCAAAGAGCTTCAAGAGGAAGGACAACTATCTGATAGAGACACCTTATCTTTGTGGTTCACCTATTGTGAGTGTGCTCTCATTAAAAATTACAAAGTTGATCCAAAACATCAAAATTGACAATTGCTCAAATTTTAGCTATCTCCATCATTCATTTTGCAACTGTTTTGTCTCATGTGTAAAGTTGTTTTGTCTTGACTTTGAACATGTGTCTTTCCATCTGAAGCTTGTTTTAATCCTTGTTTCTATAAAAGGATTTCCAAGATGTGGAGTGAGGGTCCTAGATTCATTTTGCTAAACTAGGTTTTGTTCAAGTTTTGGGTCGTTTCATGCATACTGTAATTTTATTCAAAAATTGAATAGAAAGTTAACAGTTTCTGGTCTATTTGTGTTATTTTCTAATAAAAATGGTCATTGAATTATATGCAATATTAAAAAATTAATACAAAACGAATAAAGCCAAATTTTCATCCTAGATCTTGTCTCTTCTTTTATCTCTATTTTTTTCTCTGAGATTTAATAGAAAAGTTTATTAAATTTCAATTGTAATTTTCCTTGAAATATATTTCAATTTGCTTTTGCTAATAATCTAATGGGTTATGTAAATTTTTAATGTAAATTGGAAGAACTTTATAGTTTTCTTTGAAGATTTTGATAAGTATGAGATCTAGAAATGAATACTGATAATTTTTTCACAAAGTGTTAAGATAAGATCCAGAATTTGATGCCTAATTCTTGTGAGTTTATAGCCCAATCGATAAGGCACTAGTCACCCTTGAAGTTGATCTAGTCGGGATATTTTATATAGTGTAAAAAAATTCATTTAAATCAATCTTTTATTGTTCTATTATTGTAGTTCTAAAATGTCAACCTGTACTTGATTCTTGGAGTTTAAGGTCTAAAAAAAAGCCATTTATATCATCTCTTTTGTTGTCCTAGAGTTAGAAGAATTAAGGCAATCATCTACTATGTTGGAATTCATGTTAAAAATTTGAAGTTTAAACTAATTGAAAGTGAATTCCTAGATATACTCGCCTGAGTCTTGTACAATTCAAAGTGGAGAAGACATCATAGTCTTTTCAGTTGGTCCTTTAGGTTTATTTTTAGAATACCCATCATGGTCTCTAGTTAATTCCTAGGTTTTTTTATCATCCAAAAGGTTTTCTAAATTCTATCAAATCAGAAGCCAACACAAGGATTTTGATGCACAATCAAACCTATGTAGCTAGGTGGATTTGATACCTAGTTCCTTCATACACCTACATCACCAACCAATAAGATACAATACATATGCATATATATACAAATGCTAACAAAAAAGAAAGGAGGAATGTGACATCATGTAGATCTCCCAAAAAAGCGACTACGATTGTCTTCACTCATTTTAAAGACATGCCAAGCAGAGTATATATATATATAACTCATTATGACTTATATATATATATATATATATATATATATATATATATATATATATATATATATATATATATATATATATATATATATATATATATATATATATCTATGTATGTATGTATGTATGTATGTATGTATGTATGTATGTAACTCATTGTGACTTTTATATATATATAAGTCACAATGAGTTATAATATATATATATAACTCATTGTGAATTTTATATATATATATATATATATATATATATATATATATATATATATAAGTCACAATGAGTTAGTTGGGTTAGAATGAAACTAAATAATCATAATATTATAAAACTCATTGTGACTTATATATATATAAAAGTCACAATGAGTTATATATATATATATATATATATATATATATATATATATATATATATATATATATATATATATATATATATATATATATATATATATATATATATATATATATAAGTCACAATGAGTTAGTTGGGTTAGAATGAAACTAAATAATCATAATATTATAAAACAAGGTAGTAAAAGCATAATAATGAATTTAGAATAGCATAGAAATCATTATAAAAATCAACCAATTTCCTAATCTCTTAAAGAAATTATATAGAGCATGCAAAGCATTATCTAACATCATATAAACAAGAAGGGATGCACATGATAAGTATAGAAATGTTTCTAAACATATAATAACATCAGTACCTAGTTGATCATCAATGTTGGAGTAGATAGGTAACATACATTTGTGATAAGAATGTTGGATGTTATCTTATAGTTTCACCTATGCGTGAATTTTCCAAGTTGTCAAATCAAGGAGTACTAGAAGTAACCTTATCTCCCAATCTAGTCCAAGTGTACTTATATTATCTTCAAAACCCTACTATTATTATAATAAGAGGGGTGATACAACCTTGCAATGGTATTTATCTCTACCTCCTTATTCTATTGATTCTTTCAAAACTATTGCTAATGCTTTCATTTAATAATTTCAAAATAATATTGGTCCACAAGTTTCTTTAACTGATTTAATGCATTGTAAGAAGAATGTTAAAGAGAAAGCTATAGATTTTGTTGGTAGATTTAAACATTTGTATGGTTAGATTTCTTATCCTATTTCTGATCATGATATTCAACACATCTTTATTTATAATTTACAAGAAGATATTAGAGATAAGTTCCTCCTTATTAAGTATACCTCCTTTTCACATCTATACGCAGTGCTTCACAATTGCAAGTGAGTAACTTGAGAGCTCTACTCTAATGGATCTTGTTTCTAGTAATAAGAGTGATGCCACCAGAAATTCAAACAATTTTTCTAAACCTGAAAATTTCAGTAAAATTAAGTCTCCAAATACAATTGATGATCAATTAGTTACTACATCCTAAGGTACATCTACTTTTTTCTCTATATTTCATCCTAATTGTAAGCATACTCAATTATTTGTGCCTTTTTCTAAGTTGATGTCTAAGTTGATTCATGTTCATGTTCTCAACCTTCCTCATATTCATCCTATTGATCCTAGTAAACCTTTGCTAAGTCTTTTGATTCTAATGCTTTCTGTCAATATCATCGTCAACCAGGTCGTAATACTCAAAAGTGTTATATTTTGAAGAATGCTACTTAGGACCTTATTGATTCTAAGGCTATTTCTATTGATGCTCAAGTTAATAACATGAATAAGTTTGTTGTGTTTCCTAATTAGAATTTGCATATTTATACTAATCCTTTACCTTCACACTCAACAAATGTTATTAATCAATCTTCTTCTTCCAATCACCATATTGATATGACAAAAAGATCAAAGAAGTGAATCATGTTGTTAATCATGTTGAGTTAGACTCTCAACCTCTAATTTATTCTCCACCTAATGCTAAACAAACACCTCCTATCATTAGCTTTAGTCAAAATGATATGTTTAAGGCAACTTAATTATCCTTTTTACATCACTGTTAGAGTTTCTCATATTCCTTCTTGTGGTACTTTGGTTGATCCTTCTTCTATTATGAATATTATCACCAAAGAACACCTTTAAAAAAAAGGGTTGCCTAGAGACACTTATGATTAAACTCCTATGTGGATTCAAACTTGTAATGGTTTTCTTTATCGACCTCAAGATTGAATCACTTTATCTGTTATTGTTTCAGAGAAAGCTATTTATATTACCTTTATTGTTATTACTACTTCTAATCACTTTCAAGTTATGCTAGGTATTCCATGGCTTTCTACCATACAAGTTGCAGATTTTCCTATTAATAAATGCCTTAAATTTCCTCATGATGGAGCTATTATTACTATTAATCATTCTCTTTATAAACCATCGCATCCTTGATATTGTGCTAAGATTGATTTTTATTAGCCATCTTGTCCTAAAAAACCACTTACTAATCCTAATCATCTCTATAGAAACTATCAAAGATATAAAATAAACAAGAATATGGAACTTACTTTCCCTAAGGGTTGTTCACCTCTGCCTGTCTTGCCTACTCCATTTATTCCTTCTGCCTCTACCTCTATTCCTTCATCTACTACATCTCAATGCATTGATGTTCCTTCTTCATAACCTATGGTTGTTGATCCTATTCCTCCTATTATCCCTTGTAAGACTATTTGTAACCAACATGCTTGTCAGTATCACAAGAACTGTCAAGATAAAGCTAAGGTTAAATATCATTCTCATGCTTCTCAACCTACATCTTCATCTTAACCTTTAGCTTCCTTTGATCAGACTACATGTGTTTCTTTGGAGGAAGCTACACAAGGTAACATTTTACACAATGATAATGTTCATATTTTAGATTATGTTAATCTAGATATGGAAAGTACTTTAGATGATAGTAATGATGAAGATTTAATTAATATGGATAGTGATTTTCCTAACATGTTTTCTACGCAGCTTATAACCACTCCTTGTAATGAGTATAATGACTCTCAAAGTCCTTGCTTAGAACTTGTTGTGATACCTACTATTATGGATGTGGTTCCTCTCAAAAGTCATCATCTTTCCCCTAGCATTTTGGATTATCATGGGGGGCGCACACAAAATGCTTGATGCATACTCCATTTATCACAGTAGTTTTTAGTGTTCTTATGTTGTGGTTCTCCCATGTTGTCTTTTTGTTTCATGTCTTATCTTTTGATGGCTTTAGATTATCCATGAGTGTAGGAGGATAAAGTGATCACTTTGTCATATACATTCTTTTATTTGTATCTCTTTTCTTCTATATGTTTTTCTATGTTGTGGTGTACCTATGCTATTGTTCATACTAGTGGTCTTGTGTAGTCTTCTTGGTTACTTATGATATGGTAGCACTCATTCTTTTTGGTCTCCATTTTATTGGCCCAAAAAGACTCTTCTACATATCTCTTTTGTGTTTTTTCCTCCATTGTGTTGTAGTTCTACTTCCTTTGGTGAATGATGACATCTCGACATAATTACATATAATCTTACTGACCCCTTAGTTAATAGATCCCTTTTGTGCTCCATCTTTTTGTTGTGCTCATTTCCCTTGATATGTTTATCATCTTGGGGACATCTCATAAAGGAAATTTTCTTTCATGGATGCATGTACACTTCCATTAAAGCTATTGCTCCCATTAAGTCATTTTTAATTGCTTTAACATGGGGGTATACGCTCTGCTCAACCTTTTTCCATGGAAT
The DNA here is from genome assembly GCA_028749045.1 of Cupressus sempervirens. Lineage (NCBI taxonomy): Eukaryota > Viridiplantae > Streptophyta > Pinopsida > Cupressales > Cupressaceae > Cupressus > Cupressus sempervirens. The sequence goes on from CM053783.1 coordinate 392,618,052, forward strand.
AAAAATTCAGATTTTGTGTATAGTTTAGAGTACTTTAGGCTTTAGTGCTTGGTATGATTTCTAAGGTATACCATAATCAATGCATTATTATTTCACGCTTTGTCTCTCTCTTTTTCTTTTTACCTTTAGTTTCCAAGAACTATGGACTATTCTTGGGGGCTTGGTCTCTTTTTTGGATCTCTCTTTAAACTATTGACAATTTGGGAGGCTCAACCTTATCACAAACTGATAGGGTGTAGTTCCCATCAAACAGGTATATGCAAATCATCTATATCTAGGGAACAAAAAATAAATATTGATTTTTGATGCATATTTTCTTTGTTATAAGCACTCGAGCTTGACCTTATCATGAACTAATAGGTTTTTCCTCCTATCAAAACATCCCTAACAAATCTACACCTTTTTAAACAAAAAATTATGTATTCTTGAAGAGGATTCTCTCCTCTATTGATAAATATAAATTTATTTATTTTTTATATGAGTTACTTTTTTTTTTTTGAGGTGGCATCTTCTAACATGTTGGAATACCTACTTATAATATTTTAAAATTATAATATACTATAATTAATCAAAACACTATGAAATTTATATAATGATGGTATTGACTCTGAGAACCAAAAAAGGGTATTTTTAGTTCTTGAAAAAAGTTGAGTCTTGACAGAGAAATGAGAGTTGACCAATAAAAGTTTAGAGGTCCTAAAAGGTGACACAAATCTATTCTTTTACCCTTTGATCCTATAAGGACACACAAATCCTTATGCTAAGATCAATTTTTTTATTCTTCTTTTTTTAGGGATGGAGTTCCCTTGAAGTTGAATCCCTTGATGGACTAACTAGCATGCCACACACACTTGCTAGACTATGTAATGCCATCCCCTTTTGCAGAGACCTTTCCCCCTAGTTCTTTCCTTTTCCTTGTGTGTTTCACAATAAGGCACACAAAGCTTATTGGGCAAGTAGCTACAACCTTTTTTTGTTTTGTAGCACTTATCTCTCTTATTATAATTTTGGATGTGACAAAGACTCAAGTCCATTGGGGGCTTGATGATTGTTTTTCCTCCTTAGTCATGATAAGATTTTCTCTTTTTCTCTTGATCTACTTTATCATGGGTTTGAGGAAACTCATACTCCTACTAAAGTGAGGGCTAAAATTTCCATCTTAAAATGGATGCACTCTCCTTTTAAGACCTTTTAGCTCCCTCCTCTTCACAATTCCTTCTTTGGACCATGGATATGCATGTGCTCATTCCTCTTTTCCTTTTCTCTCTTCCATATTTCCACCCTATCTTTCTGGCATATTCTCTAGCTTACTTTGGCACCCATAACAAGTCCTCCTAGACCAGGTTGACTTAGGTCAACCTAGTCCTCCCAAGTCGACATAATCCTGGACTAGGTTGACCCAGGTTGACCTAGTCCCTAATAGTTTCGGAGCTTGAGGCCCAAAAGTCCTTGGGGGTTTAATTAGTTTATGATTATTATCCAATTAGTCTATATTGTTGATCCTTCTTCTACTATGAATGTTATCACCAAAGAACACTTTTTAAATAAAGGGTTTCATATAGACACTTATGATTCAACTCCTACATGGATTCAAACTTGTAATGGTTTTCTTTATTGACCTCAAGGTTCTATCACTTTATTTGTTATTGTTTCAAAGAAAGTTGTTTATACTACCTTTGTTGTTATTCCTACTTTTGATCACTTTCAAGTTAAGCTAGGTACTCCATGGCTTTCTACCATGCAATTTGAAGCTTTTGGACTATTAATAAATTCCTTAAATTTCCTCATGATGGAGCTATTATTACTACTAATCATTCTCTTTATAAACCATCACATCCTCAAGATTGTGCTAAGATAGATTTTTATTGGCCATATCATCCTAAAAACCACCTACTCATCCCTATCATCTCTATAGAAACTATTAGAGATATAAAATAGACAAGATTATGGAACTTAGTTTACCTAAGGGTTGTTCACCTCCACCTGTCTTGCTTACTCAATCTGTTCCTTCCACCTATGCCTTTGTTCCTTCAGCTACTACATCTCAATGTGTTGATGTTCCTTCTTCGTAACCTATGGTTGTTGACCTTATTCCTCCTGATATCCCTCATAAGACTATTCGTAACCAACATACTCATTAGTGTTGCAAGAACCATCAAGCTAAAGCTAAGGATAAATCTTGTTCTCTTGCTTCTCAACCTACATCTTCATCTCAACCTTTACCTTCCTTTGATCAGACTATGTGTAATTCTTTGGAGGAATTTGCACAGGTAATGCTTTGCATGATGATTTTGTTTGTAATTTAGATTTTTTTAATCTAGATATGGAAGATACTTTAGATGATACTAGTGATGAAGATATAATTAGTATGGATAGATATTTTCCTAATATGTTTTCTACGTAGCTTCCAATCACTCCTAGTAATGAGCATGCCGATTCCCAAAGTCCTTGCTTAGAACTCACTGTGACACCTACTATTATGGATGTGGTTCCTCTTGAAAGTCGCCATCCTTCCCTAGCATTTCAAACCAAGATGGAGGAGGGGGGAGGCATGCAAAATGCTTGTGAAGTCCATCTATCATGGTTATTTTTTAGTGTTCTTGTATTATGTTTCTCCTACATTGTGTTTTTGTTTTATGTCTTATCTTTTGTTGCTTTAGACAATCCTTGTTGCTTTGTTGAGCACAAGAGGATAAAGTGATCACTCTATCATATGCATTCTTCTATTTGTATCTATTTCTTCTATATGTTCTTGCATGTTATGTTGTACCTATGCTATTGTTCATACCAATGATCTTGTATAGTCTTCTTGGTTGCTTATGATATGGTAGCATTGATTCTTTTTGGTCTCCATGTTATTGGCCCAAAAAGACTCTTCTTCATATCTCTTTTGTGTCTTTTCCTCTATTGTGTCGTAGTTGTACTTCCCTTGTGGAATGATGATATTTTCATACTCGACATAACATTACATGTTATTATATGATCTTACTGACCCCTTAGTTAGTAGATCCCTTTTGTGCTCTATATTTTTGTTGTGCTCATTTCCCTTGATATAATTCTCCTCTCGAGGGCATTTCATAGTGGAAACATTATTTCATGGATGCATTTATGCTTCTGTTAAAGCTATTGGTCCTGTTAAGGCATTTGCAATTGCTTTAACATGGGGGCATAAACTCTGCTCATCTTTTTCCCATGGAATGCAAATACAAATTTTATGTATAGTTTGTAGTACTTCAGCCTTTGATGCTTCATATGATTTCTAAGGTATACCCAAATATATGCATTGTTATTTCATGCTTTTCCTCTCTCTTTCACTTTTCCTTTTAGTTTCTAGGAGCTATGGATAGTTCCTAGGGGATTGGTCTCTTTTTGGATCTCTCTCCAAACTGTTAACAGTTTGGGAGGCCTGGTCCTTATATTTTACCCTTCTTTTGACTACTAACAAATTGGGAAGCCTGGTCTTGTTTTGATCCCAAAAGTACACACAAATCCTTATGTCGGATCACTTTTTTATTCTCCTTTTTTGGGACATGAACTTCCCTTGAAGTTGAATCCCTCGATGGACTAACTAGCATGCCACATACACTTGCTAGACCATTTGATTCATCTTCAATGGGTTGACTAGCATGCCACAGACACTTGCTAGAATATTCAATGTCATCCCCTTTTGTAGAGCCTTTCCCCTGGTTCTTTCCTTTTCCATGCGTGGTTCACAATAAGGCACACAAACCTTATTGGGAAAGCAACTACACCCTTTTTTGTTTTGTAGCACTTATCTCTCTTATTATGATTCTAGATATGACAAAGAATCAAGTCTCTTGGGGGCTTGATGATTTATTTTCCTCCTTAGTCATGATAAGATTTTCTCTTTTGCTCCACTTTATCACGAGTTTGAGGAAACTCATACTTCCAAAGTGGGGGCTAAATGCATCATCTTAAAATGGACACACTAGCTTTTTAAGACCTTTTAGCACCCTCCTCTTCAAGATTTCTTCTTTAGACCATGGATATGCATGTGCTTGTTCCTTTTTTCCTGTTCTCTCTTTCATCTTTCAACCCTATCCTTCTAGCATCTTCCTTGGCACCCAAGACCTATCAAACTAGACCAGGTCAACCCAGTCTGATCCAAGTTGAACTAGTCCTCCCACATAGACATATTCTTGGACTAGTTTGACTTAGGTTGACCTAGTCCCTGAAAGTCCTAGATCTTAGGGCCTGAAATTTCTTGGGGGTTTAATTAGTTTATGATCGTTACCCAGTTGACCTGTATTATTTTCCCACTTGCAAACTCATATCTAAGGAGACTTGGAAGCTTAATTTTTTTATATCTCATCAAACTCAGGCATCTCATTCATTCATGCACTCAAGCTCTTTCTCTCTAGTGAGTATTTTTTCCTCTTGCTTTCAAAGATTTCAAACATTCAAGCCTTTTTTAAGTATTCAAGTAAGGAGATTCTAATATAGAATTGAAGAATCATTTGTGAGCATGTCCTCTTCAAGATCTAGTGTGTTGGCCATCAAGGGAGGAGATCTACATTGAAGCATTCAACTTTTTCTTCATTAATGCATATTCATATCCATGGCACCATGATGGAATTATTGTAGATCTATTGCAAAGATTAGAGATACCCTACATTCCTAATTCAAAATCTACAATACAACTACATTACATACACATTGACAAGGTTGGGAGCAAAAAGGATTACAAATCTAGAACCTACAATTCACAAGCTTTTTGGAGTCATCGGTTTTGAAGTCACAAACTATGTCAACTTGGTGGAAAGATGTCTTCCCAAGTCGACCTAGTCCTTTATTCTTGGATTCCAGGGAAATTTCTAGGTTTTGTTCCTTTCGTCATTTTTATTTTGAGATTCATAGTCAAAAGTATAGAAAAGATTCAAATCTAAAAGTTCTTAAGCTTAAATACATCTTACTCTACACATCTCAAGGTGTGTCTTTCATATTTCATTTTCTTTCATATCTTTATCTTGGATTTGCATCTTAATTGGGCTTATTGTATTGACATAGCATATAGATTTATATTTCCTAAGCAATTAGTTCAATTTCACATTCACGCTATCCTATGAAAGGGCCAAAGAGAATATTTCCTTATATTGTATTCCCCCTATAATCTAGATTAGTATTAGTACCCTTCCTCTTTTGGGTCCTAGCTAATCTAATTTGGGTTAGAAGTGGAATCGTATTTGGCAATTCCCCTCTTTCCTTTTCACATTGCAATTGAATGTCTTAGTGTCCCCATAAAGTGGAAGTCTATAGTCCTATTAAAGTGCTTCTATTTTATGACTGAACAGTTGTCTTCCCCATATAACATTATATCATCAACAAACTATTGGTGGGTAGTGGCATCTTCCTCTTGGGATAGTTGGATTCCTTTAAGGGATTGGTTAGTTTTATAATTGCCTAAAGCTCTTCTCAATGCTTTAGAAATAATAATAAATAGGAACCCCCTATCTTAGTCCTCTATAGGGGTGTCCCATTTACCAAGACTAAGAATTTTGGTGTTGAAATACACTCAAATATTAAATTAGTCCATTGCTTTGAAAATCCAAAGGTGTGTAGGCATTTACAAAGAAACCTCCAATCTGCCTTATCATAAGCCTTACTAATATCTAATTTGGTCATCATGTTTGTAGCACCATTGTAATTAATGGAGTGGATTGCTTCTTAGGCAATTATAATCCCACCATAGATGGATCTTCTTATGACAAAGCTAGTTTTCTCTTCATTGATAAGGGTTGGTAAAAGATTTAACATCTAGTTGGCCAAAGTCTTAGAAAGTAATTTGTAGAGAGTATTACATAATGCAATTGGTCAAAAATCCTTAAAGCTCTCCATTGAATCATGTTTTGGGATAAGAGCAAGAAAGGTGTGGTTGATCTCTTTGAGGAGGCCACCTAAATTCCTAAAGCTCTCCAAGGCTTTTGTAATCTTGTTTGCCAGAAAGTGCCAAAATTTTTGGAAAAAAGATGTTGGGAAACCATCATGCTCAGGGGATTGATCTAAGGCCATTTAGAAAAGAATCTTAGTTGTTAAGTTTTTAGATTTTAGGGTAGAGAAGAGGTATAGTGCAATAGTGGTGAATAATTACTTGCACATTATGTTTTGGTGTGTTCCTCATTCACCACCCAACACATATAATATATATATGAAATGAAGAGGTGTGTCTTCCAAAGGCATGACACTTCAAATGGAGCCAATTAAGCTTTCCCACTTAATTTAATTCTCATATAGTAAAATAATATATTTCATATTATTATTATTATTATATTGCCATTAAATATGTAACCAATCTTGGCTTATATTTGCATATTTGCATATTTATTGTTGATCTTCATCATAAAGGCCACAAACATTAACACTCCCTCTTGGACTTGAGAAGAAGATCAACCAATAAATCTCAAGTCTATAAAAGACCTCAACTTCTCTATCTTCATAATTGGTAGAGGTACCAAAAATATAACTTCAATATATCTCATACATCATCTCATGATGTAAAACTCATACAAATATCAAAAGATATCAAAGTCATCATCATATGCTCTTAAGTATTAGTCTCTTAATTCTTACTGACTCAACCAATATCAAATCCATGATATCAAAAGCATTGGCCAAATATCAAGTCCAAGATATTCACTAAATGCTCCGAGGAATGGCTTCTCGATATCAAGTCCATGATGTCACCATGTACTCAACATGTGGATCCAAGATCCATGAGTCACAAGAACTCAATTGACATCAAATCCATGATGTCACTCATACTGGTATCTGGACATTAAGTCCACTAAGAACTAAATCCAACATCAAATCCATGATGTCACCTAAACTAGTATTTGAATATCAAATACATGATATTCACCAAGTGTTCTAAGTACTAGTATCTGGACATTAAGTCCACCAAGTATTCAATCCTTGAGTTGAGAAGACTCGAATTGTGGATTACCACTATCCACAAATCATAAAAAATATAATCACATAGATGAATTTAGCCACATATGCATACAAACAATATAGTCTATGCTATATTCACATATCAAAGAAATGATCATGGAAAATATCCAAATATCTCAATTATAGAATCAACTATATAAAAGAGGTTAGTCTTTGCTATAATATAGCCAATGATCATAACAAACACAACTAATGT